>JAQFXN010003243.1:0-11243 GCA_034693365.1 Liacarus xylariae | reverse complement strand
GGTGGTATAAATACTTGATAACACAAATAATTCAAAAGGGTACCCACCAGGGATCGAACCTGGTGTCTCCCGATTACATGGTGTCTCGCATATATTAATACAAAATTGTTAACTCAATGTACACACACTGTATGTCTCGCGCTATTCTACTGACCATCAATAGTGAGAAGATATTCATTAAATTATATATATTTTAAAATTTAATTATAATTAATTATGAATAAGATTTCAACTCTTAAGTAAAATAATAAATTATTTTATTGATATTAAATACGCCGAAGCTTTTCGTTCAATACTTAGGACTTCTTAAGAACTAATAATTAACTTTTTTGTTCAGAGTCTATAAAATGATATAATCATGTAATCAATTCCAATCGCTTTCTACTTAATCCAAAGTCTTCGCCAGTGAATAGAATATAAATTATATAATATATACAGGTTAATTTTCCCCCTTTCATTTTAATTGCTAAATGTCTTGGTAGATATTCTAATAAGCCTGTTAAGATATAATCATTCATAAAAATCAAATTACCATGCTTACAAAGCTGGAATTCTGCTGAGAGATCAAAGGTGGCTTAACTCTCGCACCATTAAGTAATTTGGTGTAAATAATATAAAATGTCATCAAAACGTATGTTTTATGTTTAATAATTATAAAAATTGAAAATTAAAATAAATTAATGTTAGAAAATATTTTTAGAAATGTTTAACAAAAAAACATTTATTTTATTAATATTATTGACGCATATATTAATAGCGATAGCAAATGAAACGTCTAAAAGTGGGACAAAAAGAGCTAAAAGGGCGACCAAGAGTGATTCAAACAAACCTGGCAAGAGCAAATTACCCGAATTAACCCCCGAACAAATTGAATTCGCAAAAAAATTTTACAAAGATTTGGGGGGAAATCAAACCAAATTAAAAGACGATATAAATGGACCCAAAGGTAGACAATCAAAAGTTGGATCTTCTGGTGGCAAAGGTGGTGCGCATAAGGGCAGGACTAGCCATAAGCATATGCCTACGGGTGGGGAAGTCTTTTTGGACGGATTGCTTCACAACTTCTTTCCGATCGGCGATCCCTACGGAGGACTTCCTGACGGGTAATGAACACAATTCTGATTTTATAATTTTATTTATTTCTGTTTATTTGTTTTTATTTAATTCAACATTATTTTAATCGAATTCCTATTTTATTCTCCAGACCTGTAGTTTTGGCCAAATACTGTGTGTGAGTACATATATTTTGATGATTTATTCCTGAAAATTGTATGTTAGCAGCAATATTAGTGGGGGTAATGCAAAAAATACTAATGAAATTACTAAAGTCTTTCTAGAATTTTGAAAAGATTCAGGTTATTTTGCAGTTTTCATTGGTTAAACCATATATAACCAGCAATGTTGAAAAGCGCATATTTTTAAATAGCGGGAATATTATTGAGCCACCAGTAGAGGCCATCACTAAACAACATTCCCTATGTGCTCCACATTCCATAACTTAAGGCATTAACTAGTCCTGTTTCTTTAGTCTATATTCATACTGAATGTTGTTTAGTGATGGCCTCTACTGGTGGCTCAATAATGTTCCGCACTATTTAAAAAATATGCGAAAATCAACATAGCTGAACATGAAGAATTTTAATTCTAGAAACGAGTTTCTCGTTAGCGATTCGATTTATGTTATTTCATTTGACACATGTGTGACCGATAGCCTAATATCAACATTAAATAAAAACTGACTCTTTCACAGAATTACTTTATAACAAATTTATTATTTCAATTTATTTTATATTGAACTTAAGCTTAGGGTCACTGACGATAAACCCTCGTTTCTAAAATTAAAATTCATTATAGTTATACTACACTCAGTGCAGGGATGGGCAAAGGAAAAAATTTCAGGGGGTATTGCATTTTGGCGAAGCCAGGGGGAAGGTATTCCGGGCTGTGATGTCACAAATTTTGGACAGGTGGGTCCAGGTGTATTGCGAAATCGACAAATTCTTGCAGAATTCATTTTAAAATTGCGTTTTAGATAAAATTTCACAGAATATTACGAAAACGGAGCCGTTTCCTCAACTTTGCTATGGGGCGTAGGGGGTATCAGCTTAAAAATCAGGTTGTATTCCGTACTGTACCCCCTTTGCCCATCCCTGACTCAGTGGAGTATTTTATATAACATATCAAAAGTGAATTTTTCAAAATTTTATAAGTGTTAAAATTGGTCCTTAGGGGTGAACTAGGATAGTAAAACTACATACTCCAGTGCATAAACAACAAGAGTAGCCAAGAAGAGGTATAGTCTAAATAACTCCATGAGTTTGACATAAAGTGGACAGAATAGAACTTATATATATTTATTAAATTTCTATAATGACAACAACATGACACAGTCATCTAAATTCCTAGTTTTTTAATTTATTAAAAGATTAAAAATATTAGCTTGAACCCCTTAATAAGATCAGAACTCACAGTATTTAAATTTAGCTTAGATATATATTGCAACTACTCTTTTATACCATAGTTGTCCTGTCCAGTTCCCCACTACACACCAACTTTAACACATTTAATGTTTTGAAGAATTCACTGTAAATACTCCACTGAGTGTAGTGTAAGCCTCAAAATCTTAACTTTTTAGCAAGAAACAATAATTTAACATAAAATATCTTATATTCCTAACTGACTGTATGGGTCACAACAACTTTTTCAATCCCGACCTCTTATTGATCCGATTCACTATATATCAAAAAGACATCCCCATTCATCATATCTGATACATACTCTTTGTCTTCGACTTTATTTTCCAAAACTTCATTAATGGATTGGTTTGAGAGTTCGGGTCTAAAGTCCTGAAAATTGCAATAAATGTTATTCAATAATCAATTGATTTATTCAATTAATTCTTACTCTAATAGTGATTGTCAGCAATGGTACAAATTTGGAACTACAAAAAGTACAGTTAGTGTTAAGGTTGGAGTCATCTGCAGTCCAGCCCTCCATAATCTCCTCGTCATAAATGAGTGCAAAGCATGTATAACATCGAGAACAGGAAGTCATCACAATTTCCATAACAGTTTCGGTCGAAGCCATAGTCGGTTCCAAATGAGTTGAATAGTGTTTTTCCAAGAGATCAAACAAAGGAGAGGTGTTAGCACTGATACCAAATCCGGTGAAATTTCTGCCGAGACTGCCCTCACGAGACCTTTCGCTCATTTCGTCCTCAGAGGCGGCAAAACTGTTGCGCCTCATATCGAATGAGTTATTACTGGAACAGTCGTCGTCTTCGAACACAAAATTCGAGGGAAACTTCTCGGCGACAATACTCGCCCACTGGGAGATCAGGTTTGCAGTTCCCGTCGCCACTCCCGACACCACTGCCGATGTATTGCTTGTATTCAATGACTTGGAGGGAGAATTGGAAGCAGAAGTGGCCGAATAGGCGAGGGATGACTTCAATCCACTGAAACGATTGGCGACATTATTGGCCGCGGATTTAATGGTTGAGTAAACATATTCTGAATGTTTATTTGCGGCCAATCTGTTAGTCCATTGAGAGCTTAGGTTTAGTAAAGAGTTTTCGCGACTGTTTTCGTCTTCAGTTCTCAAATCTTCTTGACTTCCATTCAAAATGCTTTCATTTGATTCACTTTTTTCTGTTTTGGAATTTTTATCGCAAATGCTTTCGATTTCTGATTCGTTCAACTTTGAGGGCGAAACTGGAGGTAATGTTGCGGAACGAGTAATACTTTTTAATTGAGTTCCCGATTCGGTATTACTTTTCGAATCCCTTTTGAATAGAGAACTGATTTTATTGAATGATTTCTCAGAACTATTGTGATTCGACTCATGAAAAGTAGAACTTCGAGCCAAAGTGGCTCTCGAGGGCGAAGCGGACTTTGCGAACCGACTGGCCATTCGAAAACTCGAACGAAGAGTTGTGGCCACTTTGCCGTCGGATGAAAACAATTCCATATTCATTAAGGCGTCTTTGAAGGGACTAAACGATGAAATAACGTCTTTATTTCCCACATTTAAGTTATTTTTCATCACTTTATCTGATTTTTCCGAACTTTCGTTTGAATTAATAGTTTCTGAGCTCTCATTAGTCACTTTGGAATTATTTAAAGCCTCTAAAGATTCATAATTTGATAGATCAGTGCTTTGATTATCACATTTCTCTGACACCTTAGGGGCGTTCAGATTGTTTCGCCAGTTCTTTATCACTTCCTTCTCGGCCTCCATTTCTTCTTTGTCTTCCTCCGGGTCTTCAGTACATCGAGAAAGTGCTCCAATCGTTTTGATTGTATTCCCGGTCGAAGATATTCGTTTAGTGATATCGGAATCATTTTCTTTAATAAATGATTTTTTCAATTCATCGCTATTTTCTTCCAATTGTTTCCGTAATTCAATTAAAGGCCGGATTTTTAGTTTTTGTATTATTTGCGCGTCGTTTCCAAAGCTATAGGATCTCAAGTATTGTTTCGAAGAACTAGAGCTCAAATTAATAACATTTTTCTCAAAATCAATGTTTGTGTCAATGTTTTCGTGTTCAGCACTTTTATGTCTTCGTCTGTAGCCTTCATTGCACTCAATTCCGTCACAAAATCTGGACAAATCAGTAGTCATTAGAAGACCGGCCGGACTGTCAAAGTCGTGAAAACAGTTTAGATTAGAAGTAGATTTTCTGACTATACTTCGAGTCCGTTCTCTAAAAGCATCCGATTCTCTGAAATCTTTTACAATCCGATTGACTGTGGGTTCAGAACTAATAGACTCACTGTTTGTCACATAACCACAATCTGAAGGACCGGAAGAACTCTTAATTGAATTAGTTTTAATCGAAATTTGATTTTCTGTTTCTAAGTTGTGATTAAGTTTTGAAGTTCTGATTCGAGTACTTTGTCTGAACTGAGCCACTCCTGTGATGACATTCCGCAGTTTGTTCCACATTAGAGAGGCTGTGGTGTCACCGGTGGGCCATTTGCTCTCGAGTACAGCCTTATTGTAATAGCCATATGTAATAGCATTAGGAGTGACTCCGTTTTGTTTCATTTCGAACAACACCTTAACGGCTAATACCGGTTCGCTATATATACCGCACAACAACATCATAACCCGATAGCAGACCTCATCGGACGGATGAAAGTTAATCGATTGCATTCTTAAGAGGACTTCAAAGGCCACACTCAATGGCTTTGGTTTGAGGGAAGGATTCGCTTTGACATAAGCCGGTAAATGAATGAACCAAAGACTATAGCAGTAGCTTAAGAGGCACTTCGTCCACGTCATGGGTGAGTCCGCGTGTCTTTTGGCTATTTTTTGTGCGGTTCTTATCTCTTGTTTGGTTCGCTTAGACATAGGACTCGTGGGAGCGATAAGTGAAGAGTTCTCTGAGAGACCGACTTCACTGTCGTTCACAAGAGAACCGATTCGAGAGAGCGTTACAAATGTGGGTGTTTTGTGATACAGGAGTGGATCTAATGGACCCAATTCGTGATATGTGTATTCATCGTCGGGTGCAATGGGTTCGGGTGGAGGTATGAAAACGGTTTGGTCGTTATGTATGTAATCTCCAAAGTCTAATAAATGTAATGAAGAACTTGAATCAACAGAATCACCCATTGATTCCAGTTTTTCAGAGCACTCGTCAAAAAAGGCTAAACTAATGTTTTTGTCCGAAACGAAAGACCGCTCTTCTATAAAACGGGTAAACATTTGAGTCTTCATTACTAATGAATAGAATTTATGATAATTTTTATCCCGAGATTTGAGGAATCCCTGCAAATCAAAGAGAGAACTCGGATCAGTTGCGCCCACAGTCGGCGCTCGGGTTATCGGCAACAGATAGGATCGAAAATTTCTAAGAATAGTTGCCATAAATCTGATAAACGCCTCCTGTATTTCGATTTCGATATGTCTCTCAAACTTTTTGCTTCGGATGCTATCATTGAATAAATGATTTTTCGACTTTTGTGTCGAACTGTAGGCGCCATTAGTGGCACTCATGGGTCGTAATAAGCGCTCAAATAGTTTTTCGAGTGTATTCTTCAGAATTCTCATCGGCTTTTTGGGCATTAGTTTGGGATTAAGGAGTCGTTTATTTTCGGACAAATATATAGAATTAGTGTCCAAATCAACTGACGCCACATCTATTGGTGGCTCGAAGTAATCGAAATATCTCGAGTCGACGCCTACGATGAAAGGGAGCGGAGCGTTGAGTACATCAGACAAGCCTATTGGACACATTGGTATATAAGGACACTGCCAGTGGAACGGGAATATCATTGTGACCACTGCTTCGGCAACACTTGTCAGTACATCCGGTCGTAACGAATGCAATAAAAGTTTTTGTTCTGTCAGTGCAAACAGTAAGACATGTAAACAGTTTTCTGGCCCTAAATTCCTTAGCATTTGTGTAAATGAAGCGCCGGTCAGAGCCAAAGGCATATATTCGGGCGGTTGTGATATGAGTACTGTTTCTTCTGCATTCGCGCCTAATTGTACCAAAATTTTGGGTCTATTCGGGAGCGGAAACGGAATTTCTAACATGAAATTAGATATATATCGCTCTAAAGAAATCTTTTGAGGTATTGTCGCCGATAAGACATAAGTCTTGTGCAAAAATAGTAGAAACCGTTCAAATGTATCAAAAAAAGGCCAACGACTGAGAATACTAATTGATTTAATTCTATGCAATGATTTTGTTTGTCTGTCCTCTTCTGAACAAAATGTTAATATTTTTAATTCCTCGGTATTAAGACTGTTGTCCTTAAGCTTTTCATAGAAAGTCACGGCCGCCCCGTAAACCTTCTCGGCCGAGTCTGAGGTCAATACAAATGTCGAAAATATAGGTTTGGGTTGTTGTGCCCGTTTGGGCCAACACTCTATTGTAGCGCCCATTGGAAAACAAAACAATGAAACCGATTCGGGCAATGAGTAATGCGGATAATCTTCTAATGGGAACCGACTTATAATCGATGGCTTATAGCACAGCAAAGGCGGCCGATTCATAGATTTTTTGTAACAAATAAAAACATCTGAACCAACCATTCCCTGAGCAAAAATATAAATATACACATGATCAATTGAAATAAAAACACAGGGCTAAGCAGTTTTCAACATTGCTAAACTGTAACCAAGTTTTTCCGAAAGTAGCTCAGGTTGAACAGTGAGGGCTTCAACAACATTGCCCTGAATTGCTATCTTATTATATATTGTCTTTCATTCATTATTAATTTTTATCCTAATTGTCATTTACTATAATATAGTGGTGGCGCTAATCAATCCTATGCTAAACCTATGGACGATCAGATATGGTTTGAGCGGTGGTCAATCTTATCTTATTTTAACGTTTTTCAATAATTATCTAATAGAATATGGAATCACAACTATATCCAGAATTTTAGTTTTCATAGAGTGGACTGCATGTGAACAATTGGAACCATTGGTTGCAGAATATAATGTCATAGAATTAGTGGTTTATCACAACAGACTGTAGTCTAGAGTAAGACAGTATGAAAGTGATTAACACTTACTTTATTGAGATTCTTATTGATGAGACAGAAGGCATGTGGCGGTGACTCTCCCTTATTGGCTAATATGACACATATGTCGGTCACCACCAACTGATTGCAGGGGGCGTTGTCTCGGGCTCTGCGATAAGTGAGGAAAGTTCGCGAACCACTATTGTTAACGTTCGCAGACTTTCCACACAAAGTGTTGTCCACTATTTCGCTGTCAGACATCACCCGTTCCTTCCCTTCATAGAGCACTCCGATGTCAACGAGCGCCGGCTTATCTCTGCCCCGTCTATAGCATATGTAAACACTGGGACTCCGAAGACTTCCGTGGTTGAGGTCGGCCGGAAAGCCCAGTGGCGTCGTCTCAATACATGTGTAGCCTTTGGGCACGACTTCGCCCGCACTTCGGATTATGACTGTTATGTCAGTGATTGGCGCCGAAGGGCTTTGCGCCGACTTTGGGATCGAAACCCTCTCCTGAGATAAGCTCTCATCGAAAGGAACACCACTTTCGCCAGAAATGCTTGAAATGACAAAGTAGTCAGCGATTCGTTTTTCATCCATTTGTTTATTACAAAATTATTCGTTTAATGAACACTCCTTTTAATGAACAGCACAAACGACGTCTAATACATGGCCTATACTGCCCCCCAAAGCCCCCCAACTCAATGCGCTGTAGTGTTAGCACCAAATCCTGTCTATAGTTTTGTTAATTGGATTGAAAATTATCTTAAATTTGGTTTAAAACAGTTTTTATAAAATAGTTTTGACTAAATTTGAACAAAAATATATAAAACACCTGAAGTAAGCCCTCATATATTTAAAAAATGTTTATCTTAATAATAAAATATACATTAAAACAAGCATGACCATAAATATATACATGTATAACTCCGTTTCCCAGTAAAATATTTAGTGATTCTTAGGCTCCCATCCAATAGAATTATAATTAATTTTCATTGCATTGGAGGCTCTCATCCCATAGATTTGTAATAAACTTGCATGCAATGAAGGTTCTCATAACATGGATTTGTTACAGATTCCCATTGCATTGGAGGCTCTCATCCCATAGATTTGTAATAAACTTGCATGCAATGAAGTTTCTCATAACATAGATTTGTTACAGATTCCCATTGCATTGGAGGTTCTAATCCCATAGATTTGAAATAGATTGTGGTGACATAGGTGAAGGGCGGTGCAAACGAAGCTATATACTCCTTTTCTTCGAAAGCGGAGTTAATAAACTACTTTTTTAACAAAAGTAAACTTATATGGTCAGGTTGAACTTTACGCCGCAAAAAAATTGACATTGAGTTTTATGTAGAATTATACGCTAAACTCGATAATGAAATTTAATTATGTTTAATCAAATTTTAATCAATTTATTAATCATTTCTTAATTGTGCTGAAGTCTGAATTGAATGTGTTGTTGAGTGTGTGTATGCGGTTGTGGACAGGATTTCACCGAAATCTTTTAGAATTTTCAGGAGTTAATGAAGGCTTACTTCCAGCCAACGACATTAAGGTACGCCCTTTTTACACAAATAGAGGTGAATATCACCTCTAGTGTTGCAAAAAGAGCGTCTGATTTTGGCGTAAGTAAGCCCTAATTAACCACTGAAAAACAGAAAAATTCAGTTAAATCCTGTCACGCAATCACATACACACACCTAATAACACATTTAGTAAAATAAAAGAATAAGAAGTTAGTTTTCATTATTTTAAAATCAATTAATGTTAAAAATTACTAAAACAGTGTTATTTCTGCACTTGGGATAAGCAAATAATGCCAGATATTTTTCACAATAAATATTTTTTTAACAGAATTTACTCAAATTTTACAAAAATTTAAGTAAATTTAATTGAATTTATTAAATATTTTATAGATTTTAAGCAAATATAACAGAATTTAATTGAATTTTACTAATTTTAGAGGAAAAAGCGTAAGAAATCGCAAAGGAAGAGTTTATAGAGGACATGGAAGAGACTATGACGCAATATGCCATGGAATGCACAGATGAAAATGTATATCCGTTAACCAATAGTAAATTTAAAAAATATTCGATAAGAGAAATGGCAAATATCTTGGATGTGAATCACGTGTCCTTAGGCGCAAATAAAAAGAGTGAGCTATCATTGGATTTACATTTTGGTAATTCGATGTATTTGAGTGAAGATTAAGAACAATCACTACTCACTCTCGTTCTCATTCGGGCTCGAATGTGATATCCTTACACAAGCAATAAATTGCGCAGGTTTACTTATTAAAATAACAATTTAATAGATTTGTATTGAATTTTCCAGACGTTATACATTACAAATTATAATTGAATACGTGAGAAGGCCCGACATTCCTGCGCCAGGCTTGTCATTTGTTTTTAAATTTTTGCGCCGTCACTATAAGGAAATATCATTGCGGACACCCAGTGGTCTGGACAAATGGAGAATTAAAGTAAATTTACTAGTAATTAAATATAATAAGACGTACTAGCTGCAACTCTATTAATAGGCCATTTGACGCGCGTCAGTCGAAGATTTTATTAATAATTTATTCTTTAACTCTAAGTCTGAATACTTTGATTCTGCGATTAATTAACATTTTGTATTAACTGAAGAAATGTTTGCTAAATTGACTTTTCTAAGTAAAAACTATATTTTCCAGAGACACACATCCATTTAATTTTTCGACTATAAGGGATGAGGTTTTCCGGATGTCTTAAAATCATCCGTTTAATGATAATTCTTGGAAATCATTGGTTCGTTTGATTGAAGCGAAAAAAATTGCAGAAAATCTGTTAAACATCTAAACCTATAAATCGATTCCAAAACGTCAGTCATTTATTTTGGATAATCTCTGCGTTGCTGTTCTGTCGACTCCAACCACTGTTACGCCTGTATTAAGTACTCATAAATTATAAAATCCATTAAATTATGTTAAATATAATTTTCTATATTAGCCGATGAGGACAGACATAAATGCGGTCCTTTTGGTAGACCATTGAATGACATTCTAATGTCTAAGTGTGAGGAGAAATACAGTCCAAGTATTTGACAGAATTTTGTCTCTTTGTTTCGTTTGTTTATATTTTTATGCATTTATTTATTAAATCAATATTTATATATCATTTAAGAAAAGGTTTTCGAATTTGGGATTTCCATGTGTTTAGACTATTATAAAACACTATTTATATTAATATATCAGGATCCAATTAAATTATTATCTGTCTATTTCTAAATAGGTAGCGCAAAGGTCGAAAAGTCGAGGGGAAAATAGCTTATTGTAAAATGCTTTCAATTCTATAATAAATATAATTTTGACTCGGATTACCTAATTTATAGAGAAGTTATATAGTATGCGAACACTGAATGGATAAACCACTTCTTAATATATTCGAGTAATAATAACTTTATTTATAAATGGTTTGCATTTCATAATAAAAGCATTGATTAAATGCATAATAAATGCATTATCTAAACAACATTTAATCGAGTTTTCGGGCAAAATCAGGTGATTGTTACATCTGCCCGGAACTATTTTTGAAATTCGCCTGGCAAAATCGGGGTATTCTGGGCATTGCCTGAATCCGAACTACACTAAATATAATATCGAGCTGTCCTTAACATTTTTCAATGAGGGTTTTAAAAAATAATTATAATTTATTGAAATACCAGCGATAGATAAGTAAAGCTCAATTGTATGAACACATAATTCGTTACGGATTTTCT
>JAQFXN010003242.1:0-11244 GCA_034693365.1 Liacarus xylariae | reverse complement strand
GTATACCTATGAGCGTCCTTGTGTCTAAAATAGGTATTCATGATTGACAACCCATATGACGAACAGAAATGCAGCAAAAGGTCTCCGTTTGAATTGAAAGAGCTGTCGCCTTTCCTCCCAATCACACCCTTCCATGTCTCAGAATCGGAACCAACGTGAGCATTGAAGTCACCCATTAAGACATAAGACTCGGAATTTGTAATTCGCTCCAAAGCTAGCTCCCGCTCCTCAAGAAATAACACATACTCACTCTCTGAATTGGGTGCATACACCTGCACCAAATTCAACACACTTTTGTAAAGATTGAGTTTCAAAATTTCGATTCTCATGCCGAAATGGAGTACACTCCAATACTCTCTCACCAAGCCGGTTTGATGTGAGTATCCCCACTCCCACCATTATACGAGTGTTGAGTTCCCACACCCTGACCAGAAGAGCTTCCACCCGTTTACAAGAATTTAGTAATAAATTTTAATGAGTTTTTGAAAGGAGAAAATGCAAATCAAAGTTTTATTACTTTTAAAAATTCTAAATTTTTATTTAATAACATCGCCTCAGGGTGATGGTGGGAGTTACCATTTTTACAACATACGCATTACATAAACTGTACTTTTATAGGAAAAATTCCAGTAAGATATAGATATATGGAATGGAACAGACACTTATAACAAACTTTAATTTATTTTAATACAGTATTTTAATCCACTTTGCCGAGAGCATTATAAATTAAGCTTAAATATAAAATTTTAAAAATAAATTCAACTTTGAATATTTAATTTTATAAAAATATTGAATATTTTTCCTCATTTAATAAATGTTTGGATTTATTTGTCTATATTTTTGAAATTATTCCCACTATTGGATAACAATTATGATTTCATATCGTTTATTAATCTTAATTAAAATCTATTTTCAATTATTTTATTTGATTAATTCAGAGGAAATTCTAATTGAAGACAGATTTAAATTAAATGAATTGCAATTAACGCCAAAATATGCACAAAATGTCAGTTTAAATAATTATGAAGAATATGTAAGTATTAGATCAATGTTTAAAATTGTTTTTTAACAGAACTATCTTTACTAATGAAAATTTTAAAATTATTTTAAACTTTAATTAACCAGATCAATTATGAGCATTCTGAAAATCAATGCAATATTGTTCCAGCAGCAAATACTGACGCATATCATCGAATTTTAAACAGTCTAGATAATTTTCACTATAATTATTTTGATTCACTAACAAATTCGATAATTCAAAGCAAAAAACTATTTAATGTAAGAGAAGATGTATTTAGGAATAGGAGAGCAGAAGATGTTTGGATCCAATACAACGAATCCGATGGCGATATCTTCGAAGAATTGGATACAAATACAGTTCGCACAGTAGTTCAGAATAGAGCCGATGAACGTATTTCTAAGGCCTGTATCGGTGCTATCGCTGATGTAGTTTATGGTTTGGAGAAGAAAAAGATTTGGAGCAAAAAATGTGATGAATTTCTGTTAATTTATTAGAAATTTGGAAATAATTTTTTAAATAAATAATATATTTATTTCCAGTAATTGATTCGTTTGGCTATCTGTCCACTGATGTCAATATTGATAGCCTAAGCATTAGTTATGGATCTTATGATATGTGTCTGTCTATTGATTCTGATTCGCAAATTAATAATCCATTTGTTGGTCAATACTGTTTCCTCAAATATAAACTACCCCTACCCTTACCACCCAAGCCAACGAAATTAACATTTAAAAGTAAAATAATTAACTTCACCGGTATAACAGTGGAGGGAACGGTGAGTTAATACAAAATTTATTTCACTAGCAATAGAAAATCAATATTCTTGTTTCTTATTAAGTTAGAATATTTTTAAAAAAATACCCTGATTAGCTACATATAGTGCTCATCACATTCCTCTTGTAGATCTTTTTAAAATTCATGAAAAAGTATTTCTATTCATAAAATATTCTTATAAATAATAATTTGATAATAAATTTTATCGAGTTCATATTCACAAACTGATACTATCAGATTTAAATAAATGGTGAGGGGTAATTATGTCTTTTCCTAACAAATGATAATATTTTCTCTAGGATGTACGAAATGATATTCTTATCCCTGGGACTTTCAATTGTTGAAAGTAGTACTGTATAATTTAATTGAAGTTTAGATTTTTTAAATAAATCATTGTTTGGGTGTTTAGTTTTTAGATGAATTGTCACGAATTGCGAACACATTTTATTACCGCTACCGTCGAACAGGTATTTGCATTCCCTCGTTGTGTAATCAAACTGAAGCGCAACTATTCATTGACAAAAGTGAGTTTTGTATAAATTTTAATATTATATTTATAATGAAGGTAGATAGGTTCATTTCTTAACATATGTGGTCAACATGCTCTGACTAAAAAGTCAATTGAATTGCTTTATGCGATGTGTTCTCTGTGTGGCACAGATAGAATTGTAACTGTATTTAATAATGCAAAAGTTTATTAATAATAGAAATTGAATGGTGCTTGAATGATTTGTTTTTCAATTTCAATTTTGTTTAATAAAATAAGAGGATTAAGAAATGATTCATCAAATGATTGAAAATGTATAGACAAAAAAATATCGCAAACTGTTTGTTATGTTCAATAAATTAATGTCTAAATCTATTAATAAGTTAAGTATTTTTGCGTTCATTTGTTTATACTTTAGTTTTAAATTATTAATCATTTATTGAAAAATTTTTAAATTGGAAAAATTGACATAAAATAAATGAAACACAGAATCAACTCTTTGATAAACCTTTGTATTCTGTGTGGCACAGATAGAATTTTAACTGTATTTAATAATAAATATCAGAACACCTCGCATAAAGCAATTTAATAGATTTTTTGGCTTGGACATATAATATTGGAATTAATGCGGTGTTGGACCAATGGATTAAATTTGGCGATAAATTTGTAATTTCAAAAAACATGTTTAATATTTTTATTTTACAAATTTTTAATGTATTAAGTTATGTTAATTTATTAAAACAGGTTGAATACCTTAAAATTTTGTATAAAACATATTTTAGACAACTTTTTTAAAACTACAAAAATACTTCCAAGTTTAGTTTCTACCCCCGACCATCGCAATCACTACAATAATATATATCCGAACATGTTGATCAAGTCAGATAGGAATTGAACCAAGCTTTTATAATTAAGATTCTAATGTTCTCACATCTAATCAATAATATTGTTTAAACATTTTAGTTTCTATTTAACAATCTCTAACAGAGATTGTATATCATTGGTAGCCAAGGTCTGTCGGGTCATAGCGCTTAGATGGATTTGGACTAATAGATTTAAAAAATGCACAGAGATGAATATGTTGAAAGTCAGGAAGGTATTTGGCTTGGCTACCTCTGTTGAACATTATATTTCAAACTGTACTCTATCTTTAGGTTCGATGTGTAGTTAGTATCTAGAGTTACATCCATATAAGTAGTAAAAGAAAGTTAACACTGAGCCCTTTCTTGATCTATATGTGGAGTTAGAGAATAGTTAAACCCTTCCAAATTAAAAATATTTATTAAGTAAAACAAGTAACGATTCAAATTTTGTATAGGCTATTTGCAAAATTTAAATATTTCATAGATTTTGAGATATTCTAATTGTAAATGTAATTTTTTATGATCTAACTCAGGCCTGTGCTCATCACATCTAAAATGCGGTTATCCAGAAAAATATGTTACAAATATTTCGTGAAAAGTTAGATAATCTCTTATAATCACAATAATCAATAAATCACTGCTAAGTTTAAATCAAAAATATAATCTAAATATGAATAATCATAAAGAATAATAAGATGGTTAAATTAACTAGATTAAATTAAATTTTAATTTCAGAGTAACAAAATATCTATAATCATGTACAATAAAAGCTGTAATGAATAATATCACTAATCCAATGGGGTCCCAAAGGAAATGGCAATACAAATTAGAGTTGCGCTCGAATGACTTGTTGTTTATCACTATTTCGAGTTATCTAGGGATTTGCAATCTATCTAATAAACATATAGTGTTAAATATATTTAAATAATAAAATTTAAAACACAATGTTAATCATATTTAATTTATATCATGTCACATGATTTATGTATAAACCAAAGGCCAAAAAATGTTTTTATTCCGCTAACTTTTCAGGGATGGTGTGATGAGCACATGCCTGATCTAACTTATAGTGTGATAAAGAATTATTGTGAAATATAATAATATTAATTCATATTTTCTAGTTTTAACCAGAAGTTATTCTGAATTATCAGTTGTAAACTGTCACAATAGAATAAAGGATGAATATACGCCAATTCAGATTATTATATTATATGCGATTAGATGTTTGATAATTTTGCTCATTTTTGCCACAATATTGAATGTAATATTAAATTATAGTGATTACAATTTACGAAAATACCAACCAGGTAAAGTAGTTAAAATAATATTTTATTGATGAAACTTCTATTTCACAAATTTTCATTTATTCATTTCTTCATTTGTCTCATTTAAACATTGCTATGTATAATTTCTAACTATGGAACTTCGGGAAGTGTGGATTAAATGTTGCGCTTATTTTTCTTCTAACAGTTAGATTGATCAGTTAATAGGGTTGTCATGTAGAGAAAATATTTATAGTGCCTGGAATCTTTTTAGACAGTTTCTCGAGGAAGTTTCTTGAAACTTCCTCTGTGGTAGGTCAATATTAAAGAATTTATCTTTTAGGATTTTAATGTTAAGAACTGTAAATAATTCAAAAATGAATTTAACATAATATATTTTATATATTTTTTGATTTTTTCACAGAATGGAGTCATAGGTCTTTTTTTGGGAAGTGATATTATAAAATATTTGAAATGATATATCATTCTAAGATGCATTCACTAAATTTGCGAATGCGATCAGTTATGATAGTCTTTGAACTGAAAAGATAAGAATCTGAATTTGTTTCAGACGACAAAGTAATGCAAATTCTATTAGTATCTATTGAGTTAATATAATTTAGTCTGATACAAGTAAAGATTCTTATCTTTTTACTACCTAGTCTATCATCATTTAGTGTTATACATAAATTACCATTTATTTAAAAATGCACGCATATTGGACTTAAAATTTAGTGTTTCGCTTTATTTTATATCATTTGATTAATCTCCTGCCGATAGCTTAATTTCAATATCAAATAATAAATTTCTTTATAAAATGATTCTATGAATGACTAACTTTTAATTTTAAATTAATAATTGGCTATCACTCAAACTATTATTAATGATTTGATTTTTGATAATAATATAAAATAATTTCAATTTCAGTGAAACTATTTTTGAACACAATTCTATCATTTTCTGTATACAAAAATTTAATTCAACTTTTAAGGAAGACTACAAATAATTGTAATATTGATTCAATTAATGGCATTAAAGTATTGACAATGCTTTGGATTATGTTTTGGCACGTTTTAAGCCTCAGAATTGTAGGACCATTGTATTCAAATGATAAAAACCTTGATATTCTTATTCAGTATACATTCTTTAAGTCAGCAATGATATCATTTACATTAAGTGTTGACATTTTTTTCCTAACAAGTGCCATGCTACTTTCATATAATACACTCAACAAGATGATTGAAAAGAAAGGAGAAATAAATGTTTTGCAACAAATATTTAAACGTCTAATGCATATCTGTCCAGCAGTAATATTCACCATTATGTTAAATAACCTAGCTCCATTATACATCACTGGTCCATTATTTAATGAATATTTTCATTCAAGTAATTGTTCAAAGAATATATGGAAGATATTATTATTTATATCAAACTGGTATCCATACGAGTGTTTAAGTTGTCATTTAACTACCCATACCTGGTATTTGTCGGCTGATTTCCAATTATATATATTTTCCTTAATTTTAATTATATTTATAGTTAAGTAAGTTAGTCCTATAATTCCTAGTCCTTTAGTTAAACCTTTAATTAAATAAATATCTACTTAAATAATTTTTCAAATTAGAAAACAAAGAATTGGAATAATGTTATTATGTATTGTAATTTTCCTAAACATTTTGCACATCTGCATCCGCACCTATACATTAGGCCAAAGTCCAAATCTTTTGCTAAACTCACCAGACATGAGGTAAAATTGCACATTTCTTATTTGAATGAAATAACGAAATTTGAATAATGAAATTTAATAAATCAATTTTTTTTAAATAACGCAGTCATCCTCTCTCCCCTACCCTTCCCCTCTTTCTCACTTTACCTTCTATTCCTCTCGTCAAATATCTTTAAAATACATTTGGCTTTAAAATCATAAATTATTTGATAACATTTGTTGAAGAATTACAAAGAATACAATTGGAAACAAAATGATAATAACATTTATATTATAATTTTTAAAAACTATAATATTTAACAATTACTAGATTTTTCGCACAACTTAGGTTTGATTGTAAATACTGTCAATATTGTAGTATTGAATCACAAGTAAGAGTTTTGAACAAATTTGTTTCGAGAGAGTACTGTCTCTCATCTTCAGCACAAGAGATCTAAGTAACAGATCTCAGACTATGAAAGAAACACGAATGGGATAGCAGAGACTCGGATCCAATATCAGCAATAAATTTTACAAATGTTTAAAAGTCTGAATCTCTTTAATGTGGTTATTACTGGAAACTTTAGTCTGACATAGACTTCCTACCAATGTTCATAACTCTTACTTGTGATTAAATACTACAATATTGACAGTTTGCAATCAAACCTCAGTTGTGCATAAAATCTAGAAATTGTTAAATATTACAGTTTTTAAAATAATTAAACTACTTTAAACTTGATCATAAATAATAAACATATAAGTTTTATAAAAATCTTAAATTAATATATTTCATATTGTATTTATGTATATTGGTTTATTTATTATGTTTAATTTAAAATTAATTTAATTCTTTTACTTCAAGTGATTTTTTCAACGATTCAGCAGCAATACATCTTCCTACCCATGCACATTTAGGGCCATATTGTGTTGGAATAATATTTGGTTATCTGCTACAACAGCATAAATATAATCCAATAAGGATCAACAAGGTCAAATATTTTATTATTTTGATCTTTAATAAATAATATTCTAATAATAACTTTATTTAAAAGATATTAGCAATTTTGACATTTCCAATGGTGATATCTATTTGCTTCGCTATATTATATCTGCCTCAATTATTGACAATAGGAGAAAACTTGATATTAAATTTGTTAATTTCAATTTACGCAGGCTTACACAGAACTGTGTGGGCACTGTGTTTCGCGTGGCTTATACTCGTGTGCCATACTGGAAACGGAGGTAAACCTTAATTCAAATTAACTCACAGTTTTAGAAGATTAAAACTACAATCACCAAAAAATTTGCAAGTTTTTCAATTTTATTCCATAAATAGCACCGATATATTTAATCTGACCAAATCCTATAGTGAAATAAATACTAGCTGACAAATTCTAATGGTTTAATTCTATCACATTATAATATTTAACTGAATACATAGTCTTCATGAATTAATTAACTAGACAATATATATATCGTTGGAAATCTTTTTCAATAGAGAGTGAATTGCTGTTAAAATTATTTCTCAGCGGCAGTGATACTATCAATCTATATATCTTATGCTATGTTCCTTTGGATTTGTTACGCCATAAGCTTCCCAACGATATATATATTGCAGGTTTAACTGATTATTTAATACTATAAATTCTGTTAAATTATATAAAGTTACAAATATTCAACACTCAGAATTTGTCAACTAGAATTTTTTCCCGCACCCTTGGATTTGGTCAGATTAAATAGTTCGATCGAATTTATGGAATAAAAATGAAAAACTGCACTTTTCTTGTGCAGCAATGGGACTATCAATAGTGTGTGTTTATCACTAAATAAGTTATATCTCTATATCATTAAAGTGTAAGCTTTTGATTTTATTTAATTAATATTTTTCAGAAGTTATAAACAAAATATTATCCTCGTCAATATTTGTGCCTTTAAGTAATTTAAGTTTGGTGTTATATTTGCAACAAATTTTGGTGATTATGTTGCGCACAGCAACTATACGAAATGAATCTTTTTTCAGCTTAACAAATACGGTAATAAAACTTATCTATTAAATTAAATATAGAAAATATTTTATAAATATTCTAAATCCTGATTGGTAATTCTAATTTATTTTCAAAATATATCTAGAGTGTTTTTTATCAATTTATATCACGCTATGTAAATATGTGCACCTATATATCGTCTACAGTACAATATATGTTTCAATTAAATAAATAATAATAAATATTTTACAAGAAATTTTCACTTAAATCAATACATAATTTACCGATCCATTTGTCATATATCATAGAAATAAATAAACCATTAATATGTATATCTCCGCTTTCATTCCCTACCCTTCCTCCCTGTCATCCTACTCCTATTCAAGTGTGAAATGAACCAAAACACAATTAATTACAAAACAATTTTATTCAATTTTTTAATGAATTTTTACTAATAAATGATTTAAAGAAATATATGACAGAAAGCAAAAATGTTTCGAATCTTTAGTTCACATTCCGAACACTCGTGAGTGACTTTAATCATATCATTCGTACATTTGACACAAAAAAACATGACCACAATTAAGTGATAATAGCTTTGGTTCGGGTTTTTAAATATAGATTCCACACAATATACAAATAATATTGAAGTACAGTATAATTCCACTTATAGCAGTCGCACTTATAGCAGAATTCCGTTATAGCAGGACATTTCAAAAGCACCGGTATATTCTATAGGGATCGAAATGTTAAATACATTCAGTTATAGCAATTCACTTGTAGCAGAAATTCAGTTATAGCAATAGGTTTTTAATTAGTTTCACAGTTAAGGTAAATAAGCATTCATTCATTAATATTAGAATTATAGCATAAATTCTCCAAAATGTTCAATTTTATATAAGATGTAAGTAAATTATTGAACATTATTTAATATTTCAATTTTATTCTTATTCATTAATTGAATCAACACCTTTGAGATATCTAAGTTCGGGTGAATCAGGAGGTATAAGTGAGGATAAAGAGTGATCACTATTAAGTTAGACTGTGTTTAATGAGCTCTCGCGCGCTTACCTGATGGTTGTTGAAGTTGAATATGGGTTCGATTTAAAGTTTAAACATTTCTCTTGTATTCTAGTTTCTGATATATGACATTAGTTCTTTAATTATATAAATTTTTACAATGAAGTAAAAGTCACTCTAAAATTTTTTGTGCAAAATTCAGTAAAAAAATTAAGATTTTTGTTAAGGAGATATATTTAAAGATCTCTTATAAAATTTGACATGAGTAAAATTAGTTATATTCATGTTAAAAAATAATTATACATTGATTTTGAGCTTTTAAAACAAAAAATATTTTTTTGGAACTTTACCTGTTCAGGTAGACTATTAATTAAATTAGTATTGTAAATTGCTATATAATCAAATCGGGAATTTTTAAAGATTCGATCATAAAATTTAACGTTTTCATTAAAAACTATATATATTCATCTTAAAATGTAATATTATTGTTACTTTAATGAATTGTAAAGAATTGGGCTCTAAATATAAAATGATTTATTTTCAGGAATGATTACAATAAGATGAAATTTAAAATTTTGATAAAAATCATAATAAATGGAAAAGTTTTTTATGTGACAAAATTTGCTAATATTGAAAAATTTCGTAATTTATTTTAAAAACCTAACAAAATAAGACCAAAAAATAACAAAAGTCAGAAGATCTTAAAATATTTTGGTTTCAGACTACCAGAGCGATCAAAGAAGCATTTAAATAGAGTGCATAAATATTTTTGGAGCAATTTTTAAAAAATTAATCTTGGGTGTATAAATTAAGAACTAATGTCATATATCAGAAACAAGAATAAAAGAGAAATGTTTAAACTTTAAATCGAACCCATATTCAACTTCAACAACCATCAGGTTAGCGCGCGAGAGCTCATTAAACACAGTCTAACTTAATAGTGATCATAGTATAATTGTACAAATAAATTCATTGGATGCACGAACACATATCATATAGCGCGGCTTATTGCCGCACACATAGCATAAAGTGCGGCTTATTGCCGCACCCATACAATAAAGTGCGGCTTATTGCCGCACCCATAGCATAAAGTGTGGCTTATTGCCGCACCCATAGTATACACTTTGACTTATTGCCGCAAATATAGCATATAATGCGGCTTATTGCCACACCCATATCATATAGTGCGGCTTATTTCCGCACCCATAACATATTTTGCAGTTAATTTCGGCAAACATGGCCTACAATTTATCTTATTCATTAATTTGAATGAGTCATAAACATGTAGAAGTTTATAAAAGTCACCGTTTAAAATATATGCAAAATTAATCTTATTTATAAATATGTCACGAAATTCATATTCAACTGAATTTAAACTCAATGCGATTGAATCCGCAAATAAATCAAGCAATCGTAAAGCAGTTATTGAGAATTGTTTTAATGAAAATTTAATCAGCAGATTGAAAAATCGAATGTCTAAATTAGATAATATAAATTATCCAATACAGATTCTTGAATCTAAAAGAGAGCTCACTGCATCATATGATATGAAAGATCTCAAAACTTCTGTAGGACATGATGAAAATATTGATGAAAATTATTCAGATGATGTAGAATCAGAACAACAGAGTATATTTGATGAAGAGAAATGTATGATTCAAAATAATAAAGATGAAGAAATTAGCGATGAAATAGCAGAGTCAGAGAGGGAGAATGAATTTGATGAGCGCATGAATAAATATGAGATAATACCAATGAAGTTGATTAAGATGGGAAAAGTCACTAAAAAATATGTTGAGAAATTTTTTGGTGGTTCTATTAAATGGAAAAAAAATTCATCAAAATTTAAAAGAAAAGTAAATAAAAATCGTATAAAACTAAAAATGACAAAAAAAGTTAAATCTATATATAAAAAAGAATCGAAACCTGAAAGAATTTCAAGTGCAAAAACGTAATAAAAGGCCAGGTCTATTTACCACAAGAGTTTGATAGAAATATGAAATCAAATGTTATATCATATACAGATCATATATTATATATTAATAACATAGAATAAAATAACTTTAATTACACAAATATATTAATAAAATATAGTGCGGCTTAATTGCCGCACCAATAGATTAGTGC
>JAQFXN010003241.1:0-11245 GCA_034693365.1 Liacarus xylariae | reverse complement strand
TGTTTCATTCTTGATAACTATTCCGCGCAATAATGCATAAAAATAAAGCCGCCTTTCTACCAACATTAATCATAACTAAACTGCGGAATAAAAAGCCCGTATGAAGTTTCATTATTACACGGTCTGACCAGTCATAATGAAAATGTGAACGTGAATTAAATCTATTAATTTAGAAATCCTAAGTATATTGTCTAGGAATCAATATTCAAAAATTGTCTTTACTTATTGTTGTGCGCGCCTGCATTCGTGAATTAGATTCTTTTAAACATTACGCGGATTTGAATGCATCTGATGTTAATAAATGTTTTACAAAATTTTGTCCTTTTTATTGTAGAAAATAGACATTTTAATGACCCTCCTAGAACATACCTATCCAACGATTTTAGAAGATGTCTCAATACAATTATTTCTCCTGGGTTAGACTTGTAAAATAACTTATTGTATTAGAATGGGTGTGAAATTAGATAAGACAAAAAGTGATCCAAACCCATAAAAAGTTGTGCAAAACATTTTACAGAGGATGTAGTTTGAAGACTACCACAAAATTGAGACAATGATTTTTAGATGAAAATGAGCTTTATAAATTAATTCCATATATAATGTATTTTTATTTTCTTAATTTTGATTGAAATCGATTTAATACATTTCCTAAAATTTGACTTTTACGTTTGTCTAACAACTTATGGACTATACAATATTTATAAAAACAATTTAAGAAACAAAATTCAGTCTTAATTTAAGTGTGAATAATCTGTATTATATATGAAGGGATAAATGATTGTAACAAATAAATATTTTAATAACTTATTTATTATTAATTCAATACTTTTTCAAAAATTCTTTATTTATATGTTAAACTGTATAAAAATTTCTAATACAATAGATTTAATTCACGATCACATTTTCATTATTACTGATCAGTCCGTGCAATAATGAAACTTCATACGGGCTTTTTATTCCGCAGTTTACTCATTATTTATCTATCGATTGAATTGTTTATTGAAGTCTATAGCGAATGACAATTGTTTTGAACAATGATTGCAATCCAAGACTCGACTAATGACTTGAATTTAAATAAGAGAAATGTCTTACAAATGGATAACAGAATAGAGACTACAATTGCACCCAATGTCCAGCCCATTGGCCACGACTTTAATGATATTAAGACCTCTATTGGTGTTGTACCACAAGAGAGGTCTAAATCAAAGTTTGGAAAAGGAATAGCAATTGGTTTGCAGTCAAAAGAGATTATTTTGAATCTAAAGGAATATTTTGAGACCAAAAACAAGTATTGGACTAAAGCAGAGGTCATTCACGAAGTATTTTTGGCCACAAAAGTGTCCAAACGATCGCTCAGAAAGATATTCAATGAGTTTAACCAAAACCGACGAATTTTGGCCCCGAAGTCAAAGATTAGGTCAAAAAAGTTTTCATTCAATACAAACGATAAACAATTAATTGAATCAATAGTTAATAGAATTTATTCGGAAAACAAAAGCCCAGAAGTGAGGGATGTATTCAATGAAATGAAAACAATCGACAAAATAAGTTTCAATCAGTGCTCAAAAACTACATTCACTCGACTTTTAAAACAAATGGGATTTAAATTCAAATCCAAGAATAATAAAATAACTATTGAAAGGCCGGACATTAGGGCCAAACGGAAACAGTACTCGAATAACAAAAATGTTAAGAAAATGTGAGAAAAATAACGAATAAATGAGAAAAAATGTGATCCAATCGATAGATAATAGAATTAATTCCTATTTGAGAGACTCTGATCTTAAAGACAAACATAGAGTGATTATAACTAAAATGTTCTAATCTTCAAAGGATTAGTTTTAATTTTAAAGAACATTTTGAAAATTATAATAAATATAAACATTGTAAAGGACTGGCGCTATAATGATTTTTGTTCCCTTATCAGGCTCAAATATGTGGATGCATAAAGCAACCTGTAATAGACTGTCTGTACGAAAAATAGTAACACATAAAACATAAGGTACAAGAAATTTCTAAATTACATTTTGTAGCCCTATTATCCATTAGAATTGGCTATAATTTTACCCCTTAACATATGGCTTTCGGTCGGATACCCACACAAGTTCTACGCTTGGACTAGATAAAAAAGAACTATTTACTCTTATTGTATTATTCTCCAGGGGTCGCCAAGGTCGGCCGAGTCAGGGGGTATAGAGGGGGTGTATTTTGAGAAAAATTTTTAAAAATGCCAAGGTGGTATAAAAAATTTTAAAATCTGAAAAATGCACAGGTGGAAGTAAAAATTTTTTGCCTGCGGCGCAAAATGTAAGAGTGTGTATTTTGCAAAAACTCAAACTCAGGAAGGTATTGAGGCTATATCCCCCCTTGGCGTACCATGGTATTCACAGTTTTAAAACGTTTGGGTTCATTTTGTCATAGGCCGGATAATATGCTATTCTGTTGGTTAAACAAGTTAGTTTTGTCTGTACTGGTGTTTTTCGTTTAGTGCTATGTCCCTAGCCAGTCTACCGCTTCCCCTTTTCTCTGATTCTCCCAAACTGAAGATAAGCTAAAAAAGTGCTTATGGTTTTGAAAGTCCCTCATAAAAATATTATTGCACAACAAACAAAAAAATATAATTTCAGAAATTTTAAATGAAATAAATGTTTGATAAGAAAGTGAATTGTAAAAGAAAATATTTAATCTATTTCTAAAGTCACGTAGCCACCTGCAATAGATTAAAATAATTGTTTACAATTCACATTCTTGTCTGATATTTAATTACATTTTTTATTATTTTACTTTTATTCACTTTTATTAAAAACATGTTTAAATATTATCTTTAATAATTTTTTCATTAAAATATTATAATAAGAGCTAATATCAAATGTTTTTTAGTCCTTGTTTTACTCTATAAATGGGAGTCAAAAAGAAGGGGAAGCTGTAGACTGGCTAGAGACATAGCACTAAACGAAAAACACCAGTGTATATCCGAAAATATTTAAACTATAATCTACTAAAATGTCAATTAATTACGTTAATCCCAACCGAAAGGGGTTTTAGATTATTGTGCGTTTAGACCATTGAATCAATTGTATTGATTGAAGTTATTTAAAGTATATTATTATATCATTGATTACGTAATGTATGTGACCTCAGATGCGATGGTATTTCGAGACATATTTGCCATTTATTCATAAATTGTAAACAAATCACAAGAACTTTGATTTTGAAACTATTTTTATCACATTTTAAGCACATATTTGTGAATATATTTGAGTAAAACTAATAATCAATTGATTAATGAATGGATTTGAATGAATCCAATGAAGAGTTGGTCTCAAATGACAATCAAATGAATGAATCCCTGTTTGAGTCGTTGAATACGACGAGTGAAGAGACGGCGAGTGCTATGAATGGCGACTCCAGTGCTGTCACTCCACCCAAAGCCAAGTCGGCGTTAGGAGCGGGTCGTGCACTGAGTCATCAGTTGAAGGAAGTGATCCTAAATCTGGAGAAATACTTCCGAAAGAAACACTCGGACTGGAGGTTAGCGGACATTACGTATGAGATATTTGTGGCGACGCGAGTGTCTGAGGGAAGCGTTCGCAAAGTGATGAATGAGTTCAAGAGAAACCATTGCATTAAAGGACCCAAAACCACGAAAAGCCGACCCAAAAAGTTCACATTCAATGCAAACGACAAACAACTGATTGAATCCATCATTACTTCAATCTATTCGACCAACAAATCACCCGAAGTGCAGGACATCTATAATGCCATCAAATCTGAGGACAGAATTAGTTTCAAAGACTGTTCTAAACATTATTTCTATAAACTGTTTAAAGAAATGGGTTTTAAAGTGAATCGAAATAAAAATAAATGGTTTGTCGAAAGACCAGACATTACAGCGAAGAGGAGACAGACTTTGGACAAAAAGAAGAATAAAAAGGCCATTGAGTTGTCTGAAGACTAGAACTACTTTTGAAAGAGCTTTCATTTGATCTAAATTTGAATCAATTGTTAATTTAATGTATATTTGATTAAATCATTAAAATAAAGAATAAACGTCTGAATTGTGAATAAAAGCATTGCTGTGTTTGCAAACCTATATTCTGGGAATGGGTGCCCGAGTGGGCCTATAGTGATCTCGGAACAAATCAAAGGGTTATTTGGATGTAACCCAGGGAAGTCCAGACTTGAAAATATAAGTGGGTATTTTGGCTTTTCTCCCACCTTTTTCTCAAAGTTTAGAGGTGTCTGTCCATAGACTCATATTAACCACAAATGAGGTTTCGGACATAAAACGGGAGAGTATTTCGCAAACAGCAAATTGTTGAACAATTTATTTAAAAATCCCATAATTTAACAGAATTTCGACTAATCCTGTTAGAATTTAACAGAATTTCGACTAATCCTGTTAGAATTTAACAGAATTATTAGCAAGTGCATATCTAGACCGTACAATTTAGGTCCAGTGAATTGCACAGAATTTATTATTTACTCATTTCTTATTATTTCTTATGCTCTGTTGTAGATTTTAACTTGGTAAAGTGATTAAATTTCAACGGGGATGCCCTAGTTGTTTGTTATTAATAAAAAGTAGTCGATTTTGTTGCAGTTTTTACTGCAGTTGACTGCGTTTTCAAATGATTTAGTGCCGGAATAGTGTAGAATAATAATAATAACGACTGTTAGGGCCAGCAATGTATTTACTAATCACTGAATACTAGATAAGTGACATTTGAAGGATTGATGCATTGACAGTGAGTGATGACTCTTACAGTAGAAACAATAGAGACCGACAATAATGGGTATCGAATGTCAGATATTAATGGGTAAAAAACAATTATATAAATAATACAAAACACTGTCGGATAAAATCGGATTTTGACGTAATATTGTAAAACCGGTTTTTAATTCAGTTTGCATTAATAGCCGCATCATGCTTATATGTCTCTGACCTGCAATATGAAACGGTTTCTGATTTTTGTGTTTCAAAATTCAGTAGAGGGTAAACTGGACTAGTAGTCTATCTACTGTGAAAGTTTCCTGCAAATTTTTTTCCCCAAAATAATTGTTAGTGGAACAAATTAAGTGAAAACGCATTATTCACTATAGTTAAGATCAAATAATTAGTAGAGGAATAATACATACTTAGAATGACTCGACTATAGAAACTTTGCTTATTTCATGTTTCTGTTGCATCAGTTTTACACATTTGGCGGTTTTTAAATAAATCCATAAATTATGTCAATCTATAGATAAATGAATGCATTTTAATATAACTTTGTTTTGAAAAAACCATCATTTTTTCATATATTTATCAAACAATAAGTGAATCATTTTCTTAAATTCTTTAATACAATCAATACATATATTAATTACTAATTATATTGTGTTTTAAATCAATTAATAATTAAATGAACCAAAAATATTCAAAACGTTATTTGTTTTCAAATGTCAGTCATTTTGTGAGAAAAGTATGTCATTTTTGTATTGATTTTAGTCTAAATTTCATACAAATTGTAATTCAAATAAAGTATTAATTAATTGAATTAATATTCACAACAAAATGACCAACAATTATATGACCGAACAGTACATGTCATCAATACTACAACAATACCAACAGAGGAGTCCACGCAATAGTCCGGTGAAGACGTCAGTGGCTGTGAATCAAAACTATTCACAATTAAATCAATTTTATGCAAACGAAGAGTTGAAGAGAAGACAATTGAATGAATCGCTGTTCAAAGATGTGGACAATTCATCGTTTGGCAGACAATCCAATCAAACGAATAGCGATTCACTTAATCGGCAATTGATTGGTAGGTATTGTCACTCAAATGCACACAATTTTTGTTTAATTTTGTTATTAATTTTGATTTTAGCGATGAATCAAATCAAACAAATGTCGAGAAATCCGTTAATAACTAGCGATTCGTTCAAAAAAAATGTCACATCAGTTGTGCCACAAATGAGATCAAGTGTTAAACCAAATTCAACCAAAGCTCAGAGCAGTATCTCATCTGTTCGGTCGACATATTTCGGTCAATCGTCGCCACAAACTCGTGTCAGACCTCAGCCCAACTCATATAAGGCCAAAATTATTGATTATTCAAATGGTATTAAATTTCAGTTAAATTCTCAAAAAATAATTTTAACTAATTTTTAAAAATTTCAGTCAAATCTAAATTAACTGCTAATCGATTGGCGCAAAATCCAAGACCTGTAGGACAGGCATCTTCTGTACAAATGAAAAGAAATGTATATCCTATTCAACCTCAGACACCAGCCGTTAGAAGTGTTGGTGCTCTGCAAAAGGCTATCACTTCTATCGGTCAAAAGCCAATTGAGAGACCAGTTATGCCGAAACCCATTCTTAAGAAAACAAATGCAAAGACGAGTGATTTTAGACTCGTATCTAATCCAAGCTTTGATAGAATGACGAAAAACAGTTCGACAAACAGTCGGCAAATATCTGCTCCAAAAACCCCTACGAAACCTTTAGTCGAACCAAAAAACATTCTTTCAGTTCAAACAAAGTCAACGCAAATGAGAGACTCATTAGTGGCCGGATATGAAAACGAAGGGATTATACAGACTATGGATATGGACAAAAACCAAATATTTTATTGCTATTATTGCAATTGTTATATCAAAAGATTAGCCACAGTTGACAAACACTGCGAACTCCTTGTCCACAGTGATGTATGAATTCTATGAAATTTTAGCCGTTTTTCTCATTTGAATTTGATTTTTGTGTTTTAGAGATCCGAAAACCCAACCCAAAACACATTACAGAATGGACTAAACAAAAAGTTTATTTTGGGTCAAATCAAACCAAATGATAGACTGGAATCGATTGGACTAAAAAGTAGGCTTATGTTTATTTTAGTTTTGTTTTCACTTTATTTGTGCTTTTATTTATCAATACTTTGTTTGACTGACAGCTGAAACAGTATTGCGTATGGAATTGGATAGAATTCCTATTGAGGACAAACATTACTATTATATGAAAGGCATTAGACTTAAGAATCCGGGCGGACCTCACGCTTACTATTGCAGAGTAAATGAGTTTTTCATAAATTTATATTTTTTAAAAATTCTCATTGAATTTCTCAATCCTTTTATATCCAGTTTTGCGAACAACCGATTGAGTCATTGGATACGATTGAAAGCCATCTCTTATCTGAATCTCATAAAAGACATGAAAATAGGCCCACATTTTTGAAGTTTGTGTCCCAAACAACAGAACCTATTATAGGTCTGCAGTTTATCACTGAATATATGTGTCCAGACTTGACAGAACCGGCGTATGAGTGCTCTCTTTGCAAGTGTTTCGAAGACGCATACGATATGTATTTACACGTTTGCGGATTCAAACATAGAATCAATTTATTGGTAATTCTTTATTCGTTTTATTAATTGTTTAAATAATTTGAAATTAAATGAAATTTTTAGAAACAATTCAATCCAAACGAAGCGATTCTAAACTCTATACACGAAAACCCAAATTCGATCAAAGAAGTCAAGAAACGTATCGTTGATTTGCACCGAACTGTCGGTACCGGAGCTATAAATAAGATCAATAATAAGCCTAATATGAATAAACTAAACAAAGCCAACAGAACTCAGGCCTCAAATTATGAAATCATTGACATCACTGACGATGATTTTGAAGAGAAGACTGAACTCCAAAACCATTTCTCAATCGATCTCTCGAACGATGAATCGGCGGCGGACGCGGCGATTGTCATACAAGCGCTCAAAGAGGCAGTCGTTAAGTACTATTTGAAAAAAATTCCGACACAAATGAGACGAGTTTTGATGAATAAAGTCATGAGTGAAGACGAAATGTACGGTAACTTGAGTTCAATGGATATCAGCTTATAATCACTCGTTTTATTTGATAACAATTTAAATTCAAAACTTAATTCAAATCAATGTTTAAAATATTTGTTCGTTTGTATAACTTGTGCTAAAAAACAATTGAATGGTTGGACTTATTGAGAGCTCTTTTTCTCCGACCATTCAATTCAATTATTATTTTCTATTTTTTTTTAAATTTAAACAATTAATAAATCGAAAGAACTTTTTGCACCTGTAGTTTCGGGTTTATTTATAACTGAAATAATGATAAAATCAAACAATCAGAAGCTATACTTGTTTTTAAAGTTTTATCAATTTATATATTCATAGAATTTCAATCACAAATATTTTGTTTAATTATTATAAAATCATTTATAATCTCTTCATTAAATTCTGTATTTTATTTTAATTCCGAATCAATAAAAATTCAATTCTACTCTATATATAAAGATTTTCAGAAAACAACTTCGCGGATGAGAAATGATTGCATAGAATATGCTTGTGAAGTCGTCTGGGTAATATACCTTATATTATAAAATTGACTGTAAAACAGGAACAGACAAAAGAGGACAGAAAATAACTTTGAGGTCTAAAATTCAAAAACAATTCTTGACTTCATTTAAGAGTTAAAACAAGAAATTTTATTTAATATAAAATAATTTTCATTTAAATACAATTACTTTCGACCAATTGATTGAAGTTTTTCCATAATATCTGACAGAAGAGACATAATTTCATTAATGTTATGAACCGGAGCTTCAGTTGTCGTAGTTTTAACTGTTTTATGAGTCGAAGTCTTTTCATGAGATTCTGTGACATAAATTCCGACAAAATTAGTTAATCTGAGTCTTACGGCGTCTAATCTGTTGACGGTATCACTCATTTGAGACGATATTTTAGGCAAATTCTCGATTCTTTCGATAACAGAAGTGATGCGAATGAGCGCCCGAACCAAAACAGAGCGGAAAACATGACTTTCAAGTAAAGTCGGATCCGTTTCTATTTCTGATGCAAACTTTGACAATAAGGCAATCAATTGATCCAAAAGCCATTCGATCTCGTGTTCAATCTTATGCTTCGAATGGAACTGTTTTGCAGACAAATCAGATTCAGAACAACAAAATTCATTATAATTAATCATTAATAGCATTACTAATAGAGAACAATAGGATAAACGAGACATTTCTGCTAAATAGTTAATGTGAACAGAAAACAGTTCAATAAATGATCAAAAATCCGGATATAATTAATGTTAAAAATTTTAACAATAATTTCCTGATTAGAAAAGTATTTTAAACAAAAATTTATGTCAAAATATAAATATTTATTTGCATTTTATTGTTAATTATTATAGGAATTAATTTATTGATAAATATTTTTACGATTTTTAATCATTAATTAATTTTTAAAATAAAAATCCTTAAAAAAGTAACGAATTGTATTGAACTCAGGGATGGGGAAGGTCAAAAACATGTAAGGGGGTATTTTTCTATGAGAGCTTGAAAAGGATATAACTAGCGTTGAAAAATTTACTAAATTTTTAAAATGGCAGTAAATTTATATTAAATTTAATTTTGCCCGATAAATTTATTCAGAAAATTTAATAAGTAAACAAATATGAATCAGAATTTTAATTAACATTTAAAATTTAGAGTTTTCGGAATATAACCTAAGACTTTAAGAAATAATTAAAATTCCATCCAGACATTTATCTGTGAAACCTATATTTCACAAAAAATTTAAAAATTTATATCCAGATGCTACTAGGGATGGCAACGGTCAAGAAATCAGTGGGTATAGGGTACTGGTATGAGGCTCAAAATCACAGTAGTATAGAGTGGGGTATTTGCAATTATAAAATTCTATTAGATTTTATTTAAAAATGACGCAATTTAAGAGTATTTCGTATAATTCAACTAGAATTGACAAAATTCTGTTATTTTTCTAAGAATTTAGCCAAAATTTCACAGAATATTCTAAAAATAGCGCCTTTAGCGCCGTTTTTTTAAAATTTTTAAGGGGGTATTTCAAAATTTCTTGCTTGTTATTATCACAGGACAGGGTAATTTGATATTTTTTCGGAGACAAGAGGGTAATTTGGCTATGCCTCCTTATTACGCAACCTAGATACAATTGAATTTTAAGAGATAAGACTCGTATATCTAGTAATCTATATCTTCAGTATAATTTCAATCCTAATTTTGAATCAAACTAAAGTAAAATCATATTCTTTAAGATGATCCGGTTATGATTGTAAAAAATGCTTACAAATAAATTCAAAAACTAGTATTTCGGTAAATTCGCTAACATTTTTCTCCAAAAATTAATTTCTAAATTAAATCTAGATAAGATGAATTAACTTTAAATCTCTTCATTAATTTTAATTATATTGTAAAAATTTACCAAATTTTTGAGAAAATTTAACTATATTTTACTTTAAATATTAAATTTTCTAGCATAAGTAAATTTATAGTAAATTTACTTTAAATTTATTCATTTGCAACGCTAGTAATTTGTAATGAATTTTACAAAATATTTTGAAAACAGCGCCTTCGGCGTCGTTTCCTAAAAATTTGTTTAGGAGTGGGTAGGGATACTTGACAAAAACCTTAGGGGTGGTATTCTGGGCTAGGCTAATCAACAAGGCAGTGCTATAGTGAAACTTTTTGTAAATAGACCTAAAACCGCAAAAGATTAGGAAATGAGTTTACTGGCGGCTACTATAATAGCGGGAGTATAGTGGGAGTAACTTAAGAAGAAACTCTTTACTCCACCTCTTTGAGTCTCAAAACTCGTTTTATATATGATCTATAGATCAACACAATTAAAGGTTAAGGAGTTTTAAGGTGGAGTTAAGAGTTTCTTCTTAAGTTACTCCCGCTATACTCCCGCTATTATAGTAGCCGCCAGTAAACTCATTTCCTAGTCTTTTCGGTTTTAGGTCAATTTACAAAAAGTTTCACTATATTATATGTAACTATCAAAAAATGTGGGCACATGCATAACTTTCAAAACTCTTAGCTCTCAAAAGTAAAACTAGTTCAAAAGAATTAACATTAATTTAATTAAAGTAAAAATAATTCAACTAAATCAACTTAATAACTTGCTAGCTGTTTTAGTTAATTTAATTGATTTCGTTAAATTAAATTTTTTATTACTTTTATTTAATATTTGAAATAACTTCAACTCTTGGGTAAAAGAATAAACAGATTTTATTGATATTAAAATTTGCCGAAGCTTTTCGTCCAATGCTTAGGACTTCCTTAGGGCTAATGAAACTAATTATAGATAACGTTATGAATTGAAATTACACTAAAATTATATAAATTGTTGTTCGCATTAACAATCAAATCGGTTTGATATATGAATTCCATATATACGGCAGATA
>JAQFXN010003240.1:0-11249 GCA_034693365.1 Liacarus xylariae | reverse complement strand
CTTTTTTGATAGGGATGGGTAATGGAGGGTATAGCCCAAATACCCCCTTTCTATGAAAAATGACCAAAATACTCTCCCCCTGTGATGAAAAAAACAAGGACCCCCACGATTTTGTCAAAATACTTAATCATAATGGGTGCAGTTTTTTTTATTATCACACCTTGTACCACCATGTGATTTTGAGGCTCATATCAGTACCCTATACCCCCTAATTTTGAAGTCTCTTCCCACCTCTGCTTGGGGCTTTAAAGGGTTTATTTGATCGCGCAAACTTTTTTAGGGACTATCATTCATTAAAAATATTTTCGTTGAAGTAATTTTCGTTGAACAGAGAACCTTCGCAAGGCTTGTCTATATGGTTTGGAGATTTTTCAGATTTGAACGGTTTATTTGGTAATTATATTTCATTTCAAGCTATTTATAAGTGTCTAGTCTACTTTGATGCTTAACATATATGTGTAGATTTTAAACCAAAAAATGTAAGAAGAAGAAACTCTTCTTAAGTTTAATAAGATTACTACGTGCTTCAGTATAATAGTCACATACAGTAAAATATTGAGTCAATATTTTTGCAAACTTTATTAATAGACTAATTTATTTGACTTATATTTTTACACAATTATTGATTTAATGTTTAACTGTATGTGACTATTATACTGAAACACATAGTCATCTTATAAGACTTAAGAAATGTTTCTTCTTCTTACACTTTTTTGTTTAAAATCTACACATATCAATAATTTTATAAACTTGTAAAGAACTTTAAATTAAGCTATTTACAAAATATATAATATTACTGATATATTCCCGTAAACTTTTAGAGTGCTATTCATATTGAGATTAAAGCAGAACTAATCAAGAAGTATTCAAGATCGACTTTTAGAAAAGGGTCTTTCTTTTTTATATTCATTCTTATTTCTAGAATTTAAACAACCCATAAATTAAAGTTTGAATCAAAAAAAAGGAGAGAATTTATATTGACATTAAGTAAAGTTTCTTATTCAATAATATCAATCAGAATTTTAAAATGAGTTACATTTTCAATGTATTCAAACTTTTGATAAGATAATATTGTAGAAAAAAATGTTTTCAATTTCTTATAACCTCAAACTGAGTGTGAGGTAAATCCAAGGACTTTGAAAAATTAAATTCCGTTATCCTTCAAAAGAGTTAAACATTTAAAGCATAATATTCTACAAATAAAAAGCAATGAAATAAACTAATCATTACTTTTATGACATAATAACAATTAATGTTTTCATACACTTTCTACACAAAATAAATACTAACAAAATAACTGTTTCGACCTTATTATGTGTAGAAATGGGCTAAAACTTTATAAATTCTAAGCTGAAAAACAACTTTTGAAAGTGAGTGAAAACTCTATAAAGTGCAAGCACTGTATTCAATGCAATTTTATTTAATTTAAGGGAATCTTAATTCATTATAAAGTTTTTATCACTTTTTTCATTTGTTTCAGAAGAATAAGAATGAACAACAAATTCTTTCAATTAAAATGTAAAATAAAAGAACATTTGAGACATCGTGTGCTTTAAATGTTTGATTCAAATTGTCTGGTGCTGGTGGTTAGGAAAGCACCGGTTTGGCATTATTCCATACTTACCATTCCATACTTGGTCACTGTAAACATCTTAATAATAACTACTGCTCCACAACTACCACGCATTCAAAAGACTGGTTCTCTTTTTTTACAAAACAAGTTGTGTAATGAAGAGAGAAAACCATACAAACGCACAATACTATTGCCAAATTGTGAGTAACTATTAATAACACTTTGTGCTCAATCGCAATGTCATTTCATCCAAACTGATTCCTCTCTTCTCTGCGTTTCCCAGTTTTCAATTTGATTTAAGTTTAGCCTAATTTTTATTGCAAAAAAAAGTATAATTTTAAGTATAGAAAGAATTTGTTATCAATTTGTTAATCGTTTTTCTTAATAGCAAATACCCTCTTATTTCTGATCATCAAATTATTAATGTGTTGAATGATTTTATTTCAAGTTTAGTTTTTTTTCAGTTTCAAGTTTTTAAGTTTATATTAGTTTTAAGAGAACAGAAGTTTTTTCAATTGATTAAAAATGAATTTAATAAGTTTGAGTGCAATTCTCATTACGTGTTTAACGCGTCTATCGATCGCCAAAAAAGTTGATTGTAAGATTATTGTTTTTATTTCTAATTACAAATTAATTCGTAATTACTTAAGATTTGTTCCCAAATATATTTTTGGAACTAAACTGAGTTTTAATACCTTTTTATTCCACTTTTATATTATGCTTCTTTAGCTTTTATACCCCAATACTGTACACCACTGAAACACAATTATCAAATAAATACTTTACAATTAAGCAATAGTGGAAACGATTCTGTTTTAATAATCACAGCATACCTTCACCAGGGATTAGAAATTAGAGATGATTTTGAGTGCTATGTTATAGTTAAGGCGCCCAAAGACACGGGTATTGTGACCACAGTTAGAAAGATATCGTTTCACGACAACGACACACTCACATTTCAAAGCGGCACTAATCCAGAGAAGGTATGGCTGCAAAACGAGGACGAATATAAGAATAAGGAAATTGTATCCGTGCCCGTCGAGGGAGAAGAGAGTAATATCTTTCTCAAGTTTAAGCCGAGCACAAGTCGTTCCGATCATATGGCGGGCTTTGAATTAGCTTTCACTGCATTCAAAGGTATGCAAACATTGGTTTATAAAACAATTCATTCGTTAATTTTGTAAAATTTAAGTCAAGAGCGACGGCCAGTCCTGTGACTCCGACGACTTGGACTGCGATAACGGCCGATGTATTTATGGTCAGCTCCGGTGCGATGGCTATAACAACTGTGGCAATGAAAAGGATGAGGTGGGCTGTGCCGGAGTCAACATTTGGATTATTATACTTCTGATAGCTATAGGAATTACTGTTGTAGTTCTGGCTATTTTTGTTTGGTATAGAATGGCTCAGAGATAAGGTTCCAAATAACTGTTGGAATGAGTGCACTCACTCTCTATTATAAGTTATTATTTATAATATAGAGTTCAGTAGATTATCGCATATACTGTAAAATTGTGTTCTAAAAACTTCATCTTTTTGTTGAGTGTATGCAAACTATTGTAATCATTGAATGGCTTTTTGTTACTAATTATTTTCGATTCATAAAAAAATAATTTTAATATTTAATGAATATATATATTGCTATTAATTTAATAATTACCGTAATATATATTTATAGAGAGGAAAGAGAGATATGTTTTATATTAATAATAATTTTCACAAACAAACAGAGAAAACAGTCAACAAATTGTAAATAATTTATATTAAATATATTTTAATGTAATTAAAAAACTAAATTATATTAAGAAAAACAAAAATTTAATCTTAAGATTAACTGTTATTCGTTGGAGATATGGGAAAGAGTTCTAACTGAGAAAGTCCTCCAATTCGCTCTTTGATAACTGTTTTGTTGGCTTTGATTCGACGAATGCACCAAAAGATGAATTATTTTGTTGATTAAAACCCATATTATTAGTCATAAAAGGACTCGTATTTGTCGACCAATTGTTCGAATTTGTCATTGAATTTAAATTAGAGTTAATTGTATTCATTGTTCTCATGGGTTGAGTGTTAGAAGACTTTTTCAAGTCTGGGATAACTATATTATCAAAAGCCGAAAGATTTGGTCGAATTGTCTGCTGTTGTGATGGAAGAGATTGGTATTGAACTGAATTGGTTTGGGATTGGAATGCATTGAATTGACTATTCATAGGACTAGTGAACGACTGATTGAAGTTCTGCTGTTGAGCTGACATTTGACGGGAATTAAGTGACAAATTTGAATTCATTAGAGTTGACGTCAAGTCTTTAGGTTTTGTTGTTTCCAATGGTTTCACTGTTTGTGGTGTCAAAGGAGACTGTGTTTTAAGTCTTTCGTTTTGTTCGCTCTGTTTAGCGAGTCTTTCCTTATCCTCTAAAGTGAGTGCAAATGCATTACTATTATTAGTGACGACAGGACTCGAAATATTTGTGAGATTTGATAAATTGTCATAAGTTGGAGACGTTTTGGTGCTATTGAATAGAGACTGTTGTTGTGTCTTAATTGAGTTCAATTGATTCAATTTTATTTCCTGTTCTTCTTCTACTTTAGACAACATCTCACGTATTAATGACATTATTGTTTGGAACTAAACATTCGATTCATTTAAATTTAAAAACAATTCTTAAAAAAAAGAGTATTTAATGAGTCTATTAATAATGACAGACCTGTTGTAGAGACAAACCATTTTCAATAGAAAGTGGCGCCAAAAAAGGGATCACTTTTGATGCCATGACTTCTTTAGTCAAACCTAATTTGTTGCTATTCATCGTTAACTTATAAATGCCTTTAAAAACAAGAATATATATAAATATCAAATTAGAGAGTAAATCGAAAAGTGGATCCCATTCCACATCACTTTAACTTTAAGAAAATGAAATACACAGAACAAACTCTTAGATGTTTGTCTAAACGATGGACAGGTAGGATTTATACAATACAATCTACCGATATCTGTACATCTGCTACAGAATAAACAGTGATTTGTGTGAAACCGTTTTAATTTTGAAGAATATTTAAATAAAGTGCTGCTCTGATTGAATCAATTTGTGCAAAAGACACAATAATTATAAAGTAGATTCGAATAAATGCACTCCTGTCCACTTGACTCTGTGCAACCACTGAAAAAATCGCTCTCAAAAGAATGCGTTAATTTGTATTGCATTTCGCGAAACATTTTAAAAGTGATGTCTAATGTATTCGAATTTGGATCGACTTGTGTTTGAGTACAAACTTCTCGACTAATTTTAATGCCATACCTATTGAGGCCATTATAACTGCCGGTTCACGAGAGGGTATACTAGAGAGAATGGGAAGGACTTCGTCGAGAACCAGCCATTTGTCTAAATGTTCTAATATTTTTCCCAAACATATTAAACAATTGACGCGAACCGACAGGAGTTTAGTGTTTAGAATAATAGTCTTGAGTCGCGGCAACAGTGAGTTCTTCATTGCTGTGTAATCTATGAGATGAGCCATCGATGGAATAACACTTAGGCAGAGCTCTTGTATTTGTTGTGCGTCTGAATCTAGAGATCTGTATATAAGTGGAAGAATGTGTTCGCGAAGTGATTCGGGTTTTGATTTGAATTTGGAGACCAAGAACTCCATGTTTTGCATTAAAATGATTCCGATCTGAATCGGTTCCTTCATCTTAAACACAGTGACTAAGTCTGGAATAATCCACTTCTGGAACTCGTTGTCATTGGTCTCCTGTGCTATCAGTAATATATTTGGCAAAACGAATGGAACCATATCTGGATTCACGTATTCCTTGGCCAGACTGGAGACCACGCGATTCAATTTGACCCGTTTTGGCATTCGAGACAACACTTCTGGCAATCCTTTAATTAATGAATAAAAAACAATTATTTATTAATTTAAACAAAAATAAGTTTTTTCATAAACTTTTGCAACGATTTGTGCCAAACCTTTATAGAACTGAGACTTCTGTAGATTATCCCATTGGTATAGAGCGTCCAAATACTGTAATGTCTTAACCAAAACGTCTTCGAAAAAATGCAATTTAGAGAACTGTATGGCGTCGGGACGTAGTCTTGTGTCCAAACTTAATAACAACTTTATGTGATTTCGTGAATCTTCAGGAATACAACTGAGTGTCGAATCGGAGAGTCGTTTAAATAATTCCTTATTTTTTGAATTCAATTGACAAGTGCTTGGAATCAATGGTTTTCCAGAATTATATGCCGTAAATGTAAGTAATCCTAAGGCAAACATATCAGCGCTCGTCTCAACACTTGTCACATCTCTATCCAAATATTCGGGTGCGATATAACTAGGGTTTGGCCGACAAATGGCCGGAATGTCACTATAGTTAAGTGCATTCAAATGCGGAAATTTAAGGGGACTTTCATTAGCATTGATTGGTTGGACACAGAAGTCAAAGCCCGCTATTTTCCAAACGCCGTTTCGGTTAACAATAATAGTTTCGGGACTTATGTTTCGGTGCAATAGTTTGACGTCATTGTGAAGGAACGCCAGTCCTTCCGATACCTTAAGTAAACCGTATTTTATTTCGACGTCAAAGAACTCAAAATTTTCGATTTCATCACTCATTGGGTTCGGAGTGTTCTCTCTCTGACCCAAAAGGTTAGCCAAAGAAGACATAACCTAAACATCAAGTAATGCAAACATTTGGTTGAAAACAAACTTCAAAACGAGTCAATGTCTGATTGAGTACCGGTTCAGTGGCGAAGGCAATCGAATCCCTGCTCTCTTCGATGTTGTGCTGAATTGTGAGAAGCGATGGATGTCTTAATCGCGTCAATTGATTCACACCTTTTCTAATGATCTCTAAAACCATTTCCTTATCCTTTTTATTGAACCTCTGGTCCAACGCTTTCTTATCGCAAACAAATAGCGCCGACTCCTCTCGAGTGCTCTTTTTGATGGCGTCGTATATCTTGAGACAGAGTTGTGGTCCGGCAGAGGCCACGTGTCGGTTAAGGTCGTACTCCCGGGTCAATGGGTTTCCGGGCAGTGCTGTCGACATAGTGTTCGTCACTTGGATTACAGTCGAGGAAACGGTGTCTCGGATTCGGTTCAATACGGACTCCATTGCTCTTAGATTTCACTCAACTTTTGTCAAATTATCTCAAATTAATGGCCGAATATATGACTCATTAATATGTTTTGACACATATGTGTCGTTCACTCTATTTATGTTTTCAATTGCTTTCCATTTAATTATATTTGCATTTCTATGGAAACCATTCATACATTACGTAAGACTTAATGAACAAAAAGTTTTGATTAATTAATCGATTGTTTTGTTTCAACACTTAATTGCATTTATTTCTAATCTAATGACAAAATACAGACAATATTTCATTAATTGGTTTATTAAATCATTTTAAAAGTTTTTATTTTAATTTTCCAAAAGTTCAGTTAAAAATTCAGACTAGAGTTAAACTAATCTTGTAAATTTATTTAGTATAGCAGACCTCCTCCTCCCTTACCGCCAATCCCTCAATATAGCTAACATTTTAGGAATGGTATTTTTAATAAATAAAAGTGTAAACTATAGACAATTTTGATCATTTTCTTCAGTCGAACTGCTCTTTATTTCCATTCCTTCCAAACTTCCTATTAAGAAAACCTTCACATATACTGTACAATTCGGTACAATACAAATAGTGACAAAAGATTTTTACTATTATTAATAAAAGGCACTCAAAACCGAATAAATATGAATATTATGTAAGCATATTTTAATTCTACAATTCACATTTTATAAAGACTTGGGGTAGTCGTTGAGCGTCTTTCCCATTGCCTACAAATTAGCACAATATATATATATTGCTTAATAAAAATATTGTAAAAATACAGCAAAACTTCATGAGTTCTACAATAAATGTACTATAATTTGCTTAATTTAATAGAATATCTTGTTTTGGCACAAAATTATATAACAATCGATTGAATGAACTGTTGGACAATAGAGGAGTGTATCTAAGCTTAATGTAACTCATGGTCGTCAGTAATATTTTTTAATCTCATTATTTTCTGTCAGTCATTATGAATGAATATACAAAATCGACGGTCAGAGTCTTGGGTTGAGATTCTGAAAGAATTGTGTCGTTAATGATTAGGCATTATATGATTCAGGATTACGTTTCTCTTCGCTCAAATCACTTTAATCCAGAATATTAGTCTTCGCCAAACAATAGAAGAGGCTTTGAGGGTCTTCACCGGGAATGCTGAAGGTCCAAAAGTTAGGGAATATTTTTCGGTGATACCCTAGGGGGTTTTGCCAAAGAACGTTAGGGAGGTCTAAGAGATGGGTTTTCAAAAAATCATTTTTTCCCACAATATGTAATAAAAGTGGTTTTAATGCTCAAAATCATTGGTGCCGTTTCCTAAAATTAACTAAGGGGTGAACCTCGCGGAGAGCCTATATGGATACCAGACAAAAACACTAGGGGTATTCCGGGTTAGACCCCCTCTCTTCGACGTCCCTGATCTTCACAGAATGGAATCACAGAGTTTCGAAAATGTTCTCCCAACTTTTTGCCACTATAACAGTACATAACCGCAAACGCATAGTGTCTATAAATAACATTACTTATATTTCCATTTGATTCAATTTTATTTTGAATTATTTTATTAGCTTGCTTAACCTAATGTAACTTAACCTAATAAAACATTAATAAAAGAATAAATATATTAATTGTTGCCGAACACGCAGTTAATAGAAATAATGAAATTGATTGGGAAATGGGAAAATTCCAGAGATGTGTAGACTTTAAAATGTGAAGGGTGGTTATTTTTTATTTATTATATAGAAACCCAAGGAAATAATGCTCAAAATAAGTATATTGATTAGATTTTAAGACAATTGCACTGCAATGCATTGAAATATTATTAATTTGTAATAAATTTGACAAAATATTTTGAAACCGGCGCCTTCAACGCCGTTTCCTAAAATTTTGCCTAGGGGGGGGGGTGGAGGACATCACGGAGAACCTTAAGAGTATCCGGCTAAAACGTCAGAAGGGGTATTTCGGGCTGAACCCCCCCTCCTCTACACATCCCTGGAAAATACTAAAAAGTATTTCTGAAGATTATAAGAAACTATTGCTTCGAATATCAAATGAAAGTCCATTAATTAACAAAAATAGCGGTGAATTCCTGTCTTACAGTTGGTATCCATATCTAAAGTAGAGATGCCCAATGAATACAAAGTCAGGGGGGTATAGGGTACTGATAAGAACCTCAAAATCACAGGGGGGTATAGGGGCTTTCAACTATCGTATTCTTGAAAATTTAATTAAAAATGACGTAATTTATCCAAATTTCGATCAATTCTGAAAGAAATTAACAAAATTTTAGCAAATTATGATGAATTCTGTAAGAATTTAGCAGAATCTGACAAATACGGCATAGGAGGGTCCTATTTTCTTTCTTCATAACAGGGGGTGGGGAGGGGATATTTTGGTATTTGAGGTGTACCTTCATTGGACATCCATAATCTAAATTCTATTAACAATAAATAACAATGCACTCAACAATTAATTTATAGTCAGTTTTTTCCGTTAATTATATATATATTTTTTCTTTTATAAAGTTTTAAGCCCTGATGAAGACCTAAACCTTGGCTAATTTTTTTCAATAAAATCATTTAATATTTCACAAAAGAGTTGAATTTTATTCTTTTAATTAACTAATCAAGCCTTGCTTAATCTAAACTAACTTTACCTAAACTGAATTAACCTAGCCAAATCTAACCTCTTACATATACAATACATGTTAATACTGTATATAAAAAATCACATTTAATTTATAAATTGTTGGAGAGAAGTATATTAGCAATGATTATCATTGATTCAGATTAGAAATATAATAAATATTGAAACTTTTGTACTGAAAATCAGTTAATGTGTGTTTTTATTGCTTAAATTAAATAAAATATTACATTTGTAACTATTTTTACATGATTCATACCCGCCAAGAGGTGGTTTAACCTAAATACCCACCCCTGAGTTTAAGATTTGGCGAAACACCCCCTGACTTTTTGGCAAAATTTTCTCAAATACCCTCCTCTATACTCCCTGACTCGGCCGACCTTGGCGACCCCTGCTTTTAAAGCTTTTCCTCGTGTTTTTGCTTTAATATTATACTGCAAATAAATGCTTATAAAGGGGACAATTATATTAAAATAATTATCAGAATTATAATTCATTTATATTTATTTATATTTTATTTGTTTACCAATATTTAAAAATTAGTTAGAAATTCCCAAAATTAACTATGCGCACAAATATGAATCTTAATAAATTCTAGATATTCAAAATATGCATCTTACAAGATTACTGACTAAATTTTATGAAATAATGGACAATACAATTCTAAAATAATAGAATTTTAGATTCTATTATTTAATTTAAAGCCTTTGATCACTTAAGATATACTTTTATTTAGAGAATTTCACTGGAAAATTAACTTTACGAACAGTATATAAATCCAATTCTATTTTAGCCTCATCCTCAATTAGATTATGTTAATTTATCTTAAGGAGTTTTTGGCCTTTTTGTTGATCTACTTAATACAAAACAAAATTTGTTTAAAAAACATTAATGATTTTTGAAAATACAGTATAATTTTTAAAATTTTTTCGATATTTCAATAGATATTTGACTAAATATGTATTTATGTATTAACCCATGATATAAATTTATATATTTATATGTATTACATGTAAAATAAAAATTAAACTATCTTTTATTCTATGATTCGTTTGGTCCCAAATTTTCATGGAATTCAATTTATCTGGGACAAACATGTATTTAAATATTTATCCTGGCTTTAATGACCATCGACTTATTAAACATACTATAGTGTAGAATAGTTTGATATTTTAGAAGAATATTGAATTATGAATTCTATAAGAATTAAAAAGATAGAACAAATAAAGTGAATCGAAGAATGGAACAGTTTATTACACGTGTAATCAAAACAATTTTATTCCGAACTAATTTACTGTATTTGCATAAATTGAGGTCTAATAAAGAAAGTTCTAGTTTTCGATAATCTTTTCTGCACTGATTTCAAAGACAAAGATTCAGTTCATAGAAATAAGATTGTTATTCAGGAATTTTAAGACAAACAAACCTAGACTTTAGACCAAATCAATTATTATAATAAAACTATAAATAACAAAATATGTGTTTTATAATATATAGCAGTTATGTTTCTCTTAAAATAACAAAATATTGAAATGCATTCGTTTTAAATAACAACGATCCAGATGAAAAAATTATTAAAATAAAATATCTTGCATATCTGTAATACTGTTGTTATGAATCACATAAAACCTAAATTAAGTTATTAAGGATTATTAGTTAGCGATCGATAAAATTATCGAAAATAATATACTGTTGTGATCAATCAGACTCTAACTACTAAATTACTATCATAACATGAATTTAGCAAGATGTCTTATATCAATATATAGGGTAAATCAAAAAATACTTTTATTAAAACAATTTTAATAATAAAATGAACACAAAATCTCGATTCAATTTGTTGCTTAAATTCAAAAGAATAAATAAAATAAGAAAACAAATGAAAGATTAAAATATATTTTAGATATAAAAATCACAAAATAAGCTGAAATAA
>JAQFXN010003239.1:0-11251 GCA_034693365.1 Liacarus xylariae | reverse complement strand
AAAATTAGACGAAATTGAAATAAATAATTGAAGGAATAAGATAAAAATTGGGTATATGGAATATTCTCATGCAGGCGCAATCATATTGTTAACTTAAGATATATTTAATCTATCCAGCTAATAGACTACATTTTTATTAACTTGCTTTATTCCGTATTCTTTGAGTAATCAGTGAACGATAGCAACAATGTGCTTTTACTTCAAACAGTAATTCAAAGAAACTCTTAATAACAAAAGTTATATTTAAAATTATTAATTATTATTATTTAGTATTACTATTAAGCTTTCGGTTATTAATTACTTGAAAAATATAAAATAAATCAAAATAATAAAAAAAGTAGTGTATTAGCTGGATAGAATAAATATATCTTGAGTTTATTTTGGCCAAACAGCTTTTGGCTATTGTCGAATATAACCAGTTCTAAATGCCATACCATTAATATGTGTAAAACTTATTCTCCAATCTTGTATGTCAATCGATTCTAGTTTACCATCGATAGTCGCATTTACAGAGAATGGCCCGGAGAAAAAGTTTAGTCCGTTGCACGTTAATGGACAGGGTAGTGTTCCATTGTAAGTCATTGACTCAATTACAGATTCCTCTGTGCATTCAAATAATTCAACCCAGTCTACATTAGGCACGGGATCAGCAAAGGGTGTTAGAGCTATATGATGATTTTGAAAATTAAAATTTTTAAATTTTCATAATTAAATTCAATATTTAACATTAGTCAAAATTATTATTACCAAGTTTAAATGGAATTTCAAATGGCAGTTTATACAGCGACGGATTAGAAAATTCTATTGAATTATAATCCACAATTGGTTCGTTATTATCAACCAGACCAGTTACTATATTGAATGCACTTGCTAAAAAGATAACTAAACAGATCATGTTTAGATTGTTTAAAAGGCATATAAATATAAAAATTTGTTTTATAATGATAATTCTGCAAGCTTAAACTTGTTTTATAGCTATTTGACTAATAACACGTGAACATCACGATAGAAATGCTTTTATAGTTAAATTAAATATTTCCACTGGTCATGTTAAAACAGCTTGTAATTTAGAATGGAAGTTTCTTTATTATAACTGAGCTAGGAAAAAATTACTTATGTCATTCGACATAGCCAAAATATCCAAAGTTATACAAAATTCCATAAATAAGAAACATGCAAAAAAGTGAGTAAGGTAAAACCAAAATTATTTCTGCCTGCTACGCATAAAATCAGGCCAAATCTTATACATTGAGTATTTAAGCTGTATTACCTTAATTATCTTGATTAATATTTAAATATGGAACATAATAATTTATTTTCAATAAATAATTTCCAAGTTAAATAATGTTCTGTTCTTGACCAGTTTATAAAAGGTTTTTATAAAAGATTTCCCGTTTTGGCCAAAAAGACGGATTCTTTGATATATTTTATTCGTATAATAACTAATATCTATAATTGATATTTTAGCCTAAATTTGCATTCCAAAAAAATATTACTCAAGATCATTTTACTGTATTTAAAACTTATACTTTAAGTTAAATATAATTATTAATATATTTATTGAGTGAATAAAACTAAAGTATTAAACACTCATCACATGATGAGACTCGTGATTATAAAATGGGAATATTTCATATAATTTTTTTTAATTCACTATTATTCCAAACTTGTTCTCTGTTTCTACATCAGTGTTCTAGCTCATTCAAGGCATTCATTAAGATGTTAGCATCAGTTTAAAGTTTTTTATATCTTCAATTGTTTTACTTCTTATGTGTTTTAAAATAATTATAAACATTACTTAAATATCTATAGCAATGTTCGTACTTTCAAACTTTTGCAAACTAGCTCGGGAACAATAGTCACATATGTGTCATATTCTCAATAGAATGGTTTACTTGTATTGCAGGGAAGTGGTCCAGCATCTGATTGCTCCTATGGAAATGGTTGAATATTTCTTTATATTGCGACGATCCTGTACCGGGATGTTAACCTTCGAACGTCGCTTTGCACCACCCGTCTAACTATGGCCGATTTTTCGATGTTAAGTGGTAGTGTGCTGAGGATAAGGCAGTGAAAATGCTTCTTATGTCTGCTAACGAGCCATAGGATGACATTTTAGCTTTTACCAATCTGTTATCGTGTGTCTAGATCACACGAAACAACTTGGGACTAGTTTTCTGGGCTCGATCGATAACGATCGGATTTGCCACTCTCTCCTTAAGTGAATTTAGTTAACCTCAAGGTGGTCCGTTTCGGACTTTTCCAACTGTTGTGTTTTCGTGTATTATAAGTATAGGGTTTAAGGACTTATACAGTGTAAAATATTAAAAATACACTATCCTGTTTACTTGAGTTGCTTGATTTGGTCTTCGGGTTCTCTTTAAGTTGGTTTGTTTGAGGTTCTAAAAGTCGCGCTATGATTCGTATTCTTTCATCTTCTTAGAACAATCAAATAGTTAGTGCTTTCTCTATTGCCGGTTCACAGATGGAGTCACCCTTTTAGGGCACTTAGGCTCCAACGATCCCCTAAATGTCACACAGGGTTTCGCAGACAAAGCTAAGCTCAAGTCAGATTACCCCCGTGTGACAGCAGTATGGCAGTTACAACCGTTCCAATAATAGATTGACCCCAGAATATGTAGGAAAGCATGTTGTGACGAGTACAAAAGAATTTTTGGAGTGTACGTCTTTCGTCTAATCGTTATTAGTCGTCCTTTGGCGGCGCCTCCCTCTGCGGAACCCTCCTCTGGATCTTCTCTTCTGCTGTGATGGATCTGTCTTCACTATTAATCTAAACTACGTTTCTATTCAATAACTGAGATTGAATTAATAAGCTTAAAATAAATATTGCTTTATTTATCAGAAGTTAGCATAAATCTAATGATACATTTAATGTGAATAAAATAATCTATTAGTTTGATCGGACAGAGTTTCTTTTAGCCATCAAAAGACGGGTTGGTAAAGCACAACTAGTAACTTTCAAGAGAGCACAGCAATACCAAGCCAGAAGGTAAAGCAACTCTGAGTTTGATCGGACAGTTTCCTCTAGCCATCAAAGAGCTTTGGGCACAACTAGTAACTTTCAGGAGACCACGGCCCTGCTGTGCCAGAAGGCACAGACAACTGATTGCTCCTATGCAGAACATCTCATTTTATACCTTTTCTCATCATCTCACGTCGCGCCAGAGCGCAAGCTCTGAGACTGCTCAGAGCTGCCATTCTTATACATTAGATATCTAATGCTTGATTATTCATAAATACACATTGTCTGTCTTAGCAATCGATCTGTAATTTAGTATTGTAAAATTAGAGTTATAATAGTGTATTCTTGCTTACTTGCTGGTGTATAGAAGAGTTTTATAGAGTACTCAATGTATGTAAAAGAAGTTGGTCTGTAATTTAGTATTGTTTAAGCAGGGATATTATAGAGTATTCTTGCCTACTTGCTGGTGTATATAAGAGTTTAGGAGAGTACTCAATATATGTTTAAGCAGTCGGTCTGTAATTTAGTATTGTTAAAGTAGAGTTATTATAGAGTATTCTAATCTACTTGCTGGTGTACAGAAAAGTCTTGTAGAGTACTTACTGTATGTCTTAGCAGTCGGTCTGTGATTTAGTATTGTTAAAGTAGAATTATTATAGAGTATTCTAGCCTACTTGCTGGTGTACAGAAAAGTCTTGTAGAGTACTCACTGTATGTCTAAGCAGTCGGTATGTGATTTAGTATTGTTAAAGTAGAGTTATTATAGAGTATTCTAGCCTACTTGCGTGTGTACAGAAAAGTCTTGTAGAGTACTCACTGTATGTCTAAGCAGTCGGTCTGTGATTTAGTATTGTTAAAGTAGAATTATTATATAATATTCTTGCCTGCTTGCTGATGTATAAACAGTTATTGTATATTTATCATAAATACTTGTCGCTATATAAAGTGATTAATCATAAGTGATAAGTATCCATGTATACTCGCTGCTATATAAAAAGTGGTTAATGTTCAGTTAATGTGAACACCCACTTATATATATTAAGTGGTATTGTAGAGAGTTGTCAATACATATTTACTTAGTCGATCTGAAGGCATTTAATCATTATATGCCTATATACTTAACGGCATTTAATACATTATTGATATCCGTTTTTATTAGTTTAATTAGTTTACGGCCTTCCCGGCACTCGGAGGTCTTTGTTAATTCCCATGATTTACTGGATTACCAATCCAGTATGCTCTTGCATATCTGGCCACGCATTTATAGGAAGTTAACACACGGGTTCAACAAGAAGACATTATTGTGAACACCCAAGGATACTAGAATGTTCTTGTTGTGTTTGAGCGCTAATAGGGGCAATAAGACTGATGGGGCATAGATTAGGAGTAGTAATATATGAAATATATTACAATATAATAAAACAAAAAAAACTAAACGAATTTTGAAAAAAATTGAAAAGCTTGTCTTAATTTTGTAGTATTCTCATTTTGTTATATTCTATTCTTACTAGTACAAATAGATTTCAGTTAATGAAAAAATAATTTCAAAAAAATATACATTTATTAGTTGATTTGAATGAATTGAAAAAGAGATAATGTTTTAGTTTGCAATACATTGATAAAGAAATAAAATGAGAATTTAATGTAATTCAATGCAATTAATGTAATTTAATGTAATGTAATTTTTTAATTTAAAAACTAAAGATATGTAGAGATAAATAAGCAATTATTTCCATTTATTTCATTTTGTTCCCTGTATACATTAAATCTGCTAAACAATGATAAATGGCATGGTTGTTCTAAATTTGATGTATAGTTTTAATAAATTTATTGCAATAATCAAGAAAGGTTCATTTTTCTCAGGAGCAACAATATATTATTACTTATTAAATGTTTAGGGGATTAATATTCTTATGAGAACTGTTCAGATAACTAAAAAGAGTAATTCGAAATTCTTGTTTCTTAATAATTAAATGTTATTAAAGTTTGAAAATTTTTAATTAGTTAATATTAAAATATTATTTATTGCAAAATGTCGAATTTCAAAAACAGTTTAGTTTATAGCTCTTGAAAACTAATTAAATAGCAACCAGCTATAAGATATATACTTTACTGGCAATACACATGTTTTTAGTTCTGCAAAATATAAATTCTGATTAAATATTCATTATATCATTTTTAGACTTTCAAAGCAAAGACATACTGCAAAATATTAAAATTAACTTGATCCATTCATTAAACTATTTCACTAATCTTATATTTTCTTATTTACATATTTGATGTCTACATTCAACAATTGGAGAGACAATATTGTGTAATATTAAACGATCTATGAAAGTTTTAAAAAATTTGTTCGGGTAGAATATTATATATTTTTTGTAACATTATTTTATATAAACCAAATTAATTATTTGAAGCAAATAAATTTTGTTCTCCACCAGTTTGAATCAACCTGTTTAATTGGAAACAAATATTTATTTAGTTACTAAATTGGATATATTTATTTTCTATTTTTGAATATAAATCAAATCAAGTTAAACTTCTATGGCATATCCTTCTACAATAACAGGTCTCCTAGGAAAGCCTTTATATATGTACTCTATTTAGAGGGAGATTAATTTTTGAGAAACAGTTATAGTGTGGGCGCAAATCCACTGTTTTATCCGTCTGTCATGCGCTTAATTTGACTTTTAACCGCGCTCTACCTCAAGGAGAATAGACTGATATTTTTTGTCTGGAGAGAGAGACGTTACTAGTGGTGTCTCCTAACTCAGTGCTAACCGTAGTCAAACCTGCTCAACTTATTAAATGGTGTACAGAAGTCTAACCACTCAGCCACTGAGATCCCGTATATAATTGTTTTAGTAATCGCTACATTATAAATGGTGACTTACTAATTAATTATCAACAGCAGTATTCGAGAACCCATACAGAGAAGTTAACAGTGGCTGTAATAATAGAAGGAGTATTAATCTGGTCAGATTTTATATAAAGCTGTATAAGAATCAGAATTTTTGAATTGTAATAAATGAAGCAAAGATTATATTTGTCTACTAAAATCAATTGTGTGTAAAAAAAACTATGTTATAGTAATAATAAAAAAAATATTTCCAACTTATAGGACTGATTTTTATAATAGGGCCCAAATAGTTCAACATAATATGAACCTGACAATATACAAGTCGATGAGTTGAACAATATAAGCATATTGTTACAAGTTAATATTTTACTTATTTCTATTTAATAAGTTAATATTTTGGAATATTTGATGAAAACGAATGTTTTATATCATCTATTTTGTTGATAGTTATGGTCAAATTTTTTAATGAACAAGTTACAGAATAATTTTAAATATTAACTTTTCCATATTTAGATTAAAATTTAAAATTACAAGTTTTTAACAAAAAAAATGTAATTGATGAATTTCAATCAAACTTAATATAGAAAACGTACATTTTATAATATTCTTATGATCGCAATCATTTTGATCTAAATAGTCATTACCACCAATTTGACAAGAGTGGTCTTCTTATATTTTTATTAAGCGATTTTGTAAAGTATTTTTTAAAACATTTGCTTATGAAGACCAAATTCAATTTTTATACATTGATAGTTTTTATATGTTTAATGTTATTGTCTGTATTTAATTACTAAATCAACACAGATAACTTCACCCTGATCTTTTGTGTCTTGCGCGTGTTCACAATTTACAAGTTAGTTAAGTTAAATATAAAAACTCAATATTTTCTTATTTCATCTATTTTTTCTGTCTATTATATAAAATAATAAAAAATAATGAAAATTATTACTTATGAAAATGAGCAGCTATTAAAGATGGAATTGTCATTGCATAATCGTTTAAATACAAATGTTTCCTCTAGGAATCTCATAATGTATTTATATATCATATACAATAACAATTGTATGCCCTGTTTTGGTATTGATGAAGGTGCTGGAAAATATTTTAAATTCTTAATTATGTCCTTTGATTGTGTAGATTAATTTATAAAACCAAGAAGTCAAATAACTTGCTTATGTTGTATTTAGGGCAGAGATCTGACATCATTTAAATTATAAAAAGTATAACATCTAGATTTTTAAAAAAGAGAAATATTTTTTTTGATAAGAAGTGTCTTAGATAGTTAGAGACAATATTTTACTACTGAAATAATTATTTTGTTTCCCAAAAGATATCTCGATGGAGATAATGATTCCTTAATTCACAACTACGGATGGTTGCCATGGTTGGTATATGTGTTGAGAATGTCTACAAATAGACTGCCGATAAGAGTCTATTTGTCTTAGCCTAACAGCCGTAGAACGAGAGGGAGACCAGGAAGTTGTGGCGATCGCACATAGAAGAGTTGTGCTATCGTATGGATTTATCTCAGGCCGGAATCCAGAATTGGGTGGTGTATAGAAGTGAATGGAGGTTCATGATTGCCGACCTTCAACCCCGACCCAACAGGATAATGGGTTACAACAATGAAAGAATAAATGAATAATTCACAACTAAAGTTATATGAAAATCGAAGAATATTTATAAAAAAAATATTCGACCGTCTCCTTTAATACGTTATTTTAACGCAAACATTTGAATATTTTACGGATTAAATTTTAGAATTCAAATATAATTTAAAAATTTAATTTTGATTTTTAGTTACAAAAATTCAATATATGTTTATTGTATTTAATTTAAAAATTTATTGAATAATTTTAAATGTAAATTTAAACATATAATTTTTGATAATAAAATTGTCTTTTTTCTGGTGAGGGAAGAGAGGGATTGAGAGATATTTTTAAACCTTTTTAATATTTTAGAAAACAAGAAATTTTTATTGTTTCTTAATAGCTTATAAACTCAAGATATATTTAATCTGTCCATCTAATAGACTACTTTTTTTTTTATTAATTTTCTTTACTTGATACTATTTGACTAATCATTGAACGATAGCAACAAATGAGTTTAAAATAAAAATTGAATAATTCATAGAAACTTTTTATAAAAAAAAATTTATATTGCAAATTATTTAGCATTAAAATTAAGCGGTCGGTCACTAATTACTAAAAAAATATAAAATAAAACGAAACAACATGAAATAGTCTATTAGCTGGATAAATTCAATATATCTTGAGTTTACAATATATTGTCCTCTCCACTCGAATTTAACCTAATCTGAAATATTATTACTGTCCATATTAATGTCCAATTGTTTTAATATTTTCAGGTTTCAACTTTTTTTCAGTTATCTCCATCATGTCTTAGACTATTCACCCTGGAGGAGACCTACTTTATGCTATATGTAATATGTGTTTGTAGAGGGAGCTTTTTAGTGATCTTTTAATATAATACACAATCGTCTCTACAATTGTTGAATGTAGAAATCATATAAGTTTATATTTAAATAAGGAACTATAAGATTAATGAAATTATTAAATGAATGGATCAAGTTCCTTTTTTATGCCTTGCAGTATGCCCCTGCCTTGAAAGTTTAAAATGAAATAAAGATTATTTGAACATTATACTTTAATAAAACAAAATAATATACACTAAATTGCTGAGAAATTAGAATTGCTGTTTTTAGTTATCTCAACAGTTCTCATGAAAATATTAATCTAGCTAAACATTTATTAAGTAATAATATCTTGTTGCCCTTAGAAAAAAAATGATCTTTTCTTAATTACAGCAATAAATTTATCAAAACTGTACATCAAATGTGGGCCAACTATACATTTACCATTTTTAGCAGATTTAATATATACAGGAAGAAAATGACATAATTGGAAATAATTGCTTATTTATTTTTACTTCAGAAACAAGATTCATTTATGAATTAATAAAAAAAAAATTTTCAAGAGGAAATAGAAAAACTTAATTAGACTTATGCAGTCGAGCATACTATTGAGAATATAACACATACTACTCCGGAGCGATCAATCCGACAGTTGAAATTGGGTTCACTTTTACATCAAAACTCAAACTTTAGTACAGTTATTACCGGTGTCATCCTATTCACTTGTAGCCAACACGTGACACACCATTTTTATGCACAAAGTATAACATATTGAATTATAATCGTACGAGTATAATACAATATATTATACTCTGTGCATAAAAATGGTGTGTCAGGTGTTGGCGACAAGTGAATAGGACAGGCCTGGTTATTACTGTACTGGTAGATTAGTAAAATCAGTAGTAATTATGTTGAATGATAAAAATATTTATATTACTCTTAGATATACTTACTATAGGACTAAATGAAAGTTTATCTTATTATTAAGAATGAAAAAAATGAATGAATTTTTTGAAATTTAATAATTTATTTATTTATTTGAAGAAAAACTTTTAACACCCTATAACTAATTAATGGGACTGGGGTTGAACGAAAATTTAAAGGAAGTGATAAAATTTACAAATTATTTCAATATTTGAAATGAAAATTTATTTCTTTAAGATAATAATTATTAGAAAAAATTTTCTATGATCTTCGAGGCTAATACAACTAGTACATTCCTACTTATAAGTTTTTGAAATAGCCTTGGACAAATCATTTTAAACATTTTAATGTCTACTGACCCAACAAAGCTGAAATTATGAGTGTAATGGGCATTAAATTAAGGAGTGCACTCAATAAGAATAAAAATATCAAAATTTGATCCATTGAACTATCTCTTATAGAATTTAATTACATAAAACTAAACTAGATTTTATAAAATATTTCAATTTTTAAAACTCATGATAAATTCCTATTAGATTATACATAGAATTCCAAAATAAAATATTATACAGTATTTTTAGTATTACACAATTATTTATTTAATACACGATAAATTTTAAACAAGACACTAATCTTATTGCCCAATATTTGATCAACAAAAAAATATCTTAACTTATTGTTATGAGCGCGCGCTTTTCCTGGTTGTGCTAAATCAAACACAGTCTCATTAATTAGTTATAACCTGTTAATAATCAATATTTAGTCCAAAATGCTTTTTTATCAATGAGATTATTATTGATTTTTACTCATATATAATAATAATAAATTTTAGTCATTTATAATAATGCATACAGTCGTTAGTGTGTGAACTTTCAGTACATTTCAACTTTCTTTACTAATAAAAATATAATAGAAAATGATTCAATTTTTGGATAAATTAAACTTTGTAAGAAAGTTTCTCTCCAGAGAGAATCGACGGATTGGTCGCTCCGTAGTAGTTCCATTATTTAACCTCTTCCTACCGACACCATGGAGAGCAAGATTCATAACATTTAGCAAAAACTCCTATAAATTATTTTAGTAAATTAACATGCAAAATACCCAAATAATTATGAAAAAAATCAATTAGTAATAAAAATTCTCAATTCATTTAATTTAATTAATTTATTCTTTAAATCAATCACTGATCCACTCATTGAACACAATTTTCTAAAATGAAATAAAAATTGTTTTAAAATGTTATCTTATCGGAAAAGTTAATGTTCACGAAATATTTTAATCCAATGCACCTGTGTTTGGATTGGATAAAATATTTCGTAAACATTACCTTATCACATCTCAATTTTTCTAAATATATTTTTTTTATTTTTTAAAAATGAGGTGCAGGGGATCGGGGTGTTTTCAAAACGGAATATTCAATTTTATTTTATGAAGTATTTCAAGATCTTTATAGTATAAACAGTGCTTCAGTTCCCAAAGATGTTCAACTGTATGATCTCTGTCGATAGGAATAGCTTAAATTGCGTAACAGTAGTACACTACTGTTTTTTTAAAGTTAACACCTAATGCCAGTTTAATATCTAGCCAAATTAGCTATACGTCTATTTATTTTAGTAATGAAGACATCTATTCTAACTAATTCGCATATGCTGAATCGAATAGTGAGTGTTTTAAACAAGAAAATCCAATATTATTTGAGATAGAGGTAGTAAAAATTAAATCAAGAAATTTAAATATATGATTTTGACATCTGAGACATTGATTCTGATTTGAGTTAACAGGTGTTTTATACGGGTGATTATAACGGGTGAGTTAACGGGTGTAACGATATATTTATATTTTTCTAATATTACGCCATCTATCTCAAATAATATTTTATTCTTATTCTAGAAACTATCACAAATTGCTTCATCATATTCGAATTATATAGAATCGATGTCTTAAAACTACTTGTTAAGATCAATAGATGTGTAAATATATTTCATATATTACGGCCTCCTATCATTAACCCGCTATGGCTCATTAACCCCCATATATACTAGACCCACCA
>JAQFXN010003238.1:0-11252 GCA_034693365.1 Liacarus xylariae | reverse complement strand
TTTGTTGATGTTAAGTGGTAGCGGGCGGACTATAAGGCACCGAAACGGCTTCCTATATCTGCTAACCAGTCATAGAAAGACCTTAGACATTTGCCAACATGGAGTCTTCGTGTCTTAAAGCATAGGGCTTAAGGCCCTACATTGTGTAAAATGAAATGACTACTAACCTGTTAAGATATGCTCTATAGGCCCTCTTTTACGACTTTGACAGGCTCCTGCTCCAATCGTCGCCGATCATGAGTTCCTCTATGTCTTTATCCGGCTGTCTTTAGATGACCCCTGAATGTGTAGGCATTCAGGTCTACGTTGTGATGAGTACAGGGGAATTCCTATCGTTTCGTCTTTCTTAGTCTTTGCTCTGTTGTCTTTGTCATCGTTTATGGCCTCTTGTTCTTCTATTGTTGTGGTTGCCCTGTTGTTTCCTGAAAACTTAATTTATATCAATTAAAATAACTCTTTATCTGAATTTGTAGTTTAAAAATAACAATCACTAATTTATTTTTCAAATAGTAACTTATAATAGAGAATACACCTAGGTTATAAATTGTTGTTTATCAGTTTAATTTGGCAGAGTTTCCTTTAGACATCAAAGTATTGTTAGGACACAACTAGTAACTCTAAGTGTACGGTCCTTTCTTTGCTTTCGCCGAGAGAATCCTCGCGTAGCGCCAAGCGCATCGCATTTATCCCCTCAATTGGCAGTAATGCGCCGGCTCGGAACATGCTGAGAGCGAGCGTGGAATATTCCAGAAACTTTGGATAACAACTACGTCGGAAGCGTATAATCAGATCAGAGATGAAAAATTTAGGAAGAGATGCTTTGTTCTGTGCCTACATTGTAGCTGTCGAAAATAAAGGTTCATTTTTTATGTAATAAAGCTTTCAATTAACTATAGGCCTATATATGCGGCGCTATGCCGCGCTATTAGTGTTTTAGGCTCTACACATACATACTATATGATTAGATAGCAGTTTACATGGCTTGAGGCCGACTGTCACTTGAAGGCCTTAGAATATGAACTAACTTCTATGATTATATTGAGTGCCAATCCAATCTGCTCTGGCCAGTCTATTGGTGAGGCCACGCATCATTGTTAAAAGAAGTCAATTCTAGCATACAGTTATGGTACAATTCTAACAATTAAGATATGGGTATACGCTAATGGAGTGTTGCTATTGTTGGTCTAGTATATATATGGGGGTCAATGAGCCATAGCGGGTTAATGATAGGAGGCCGTAATATATGAAATATATTACAATAATATTAAAATATAAACTTTATTAATGAACAATATATGGATTTACTCAAGCAGGTTGTAGCTGGTGGTACAATTAAAAATATCTTGAGTTTATTTAACTTGTAAAGATTTAGAAAAATTCATAAACAAGAATAATACAAATTAATATTTTTTTTGGATTAATACCTGAGTAAAGACTTAGTAAAAGGATAAAAATAATTTAAATTCAAACAATTTAAAAGTCAGTGATCATCTTAATAAAAAACTTTTGTAGTTTAATATTAAATCAATACCTCTTATATGCAGCAAAGTCTACTTAAAAAGCTATTTAAGCTGATCTTATACCTGAGATATATGTAAATAATAGGGTTGTTTTATAATGAGAATTCTTATTTTTCCGCTTCGCAAATGTGTCACCAATTCATCAATTGTTTCCATTGTTTCAGTTTTTGATTTAATTGTCATTAAAGTATAGAGTTCTCCGCTATAGTATGTGTGCAATATATAGGCAGACAATATCCAACTGCCTATTAATATACTAATTGATTGTCGTTTTAATTTGAATGAAGGAATCATTTGATTTAATAATATAGAAGTTATAATCCATTTAATGTCTAATCTTTCGTATTTATCATTATTTATATAAACACATATTAAGAATATAGCAATAAGTGCAGCACAGAGTACTGTCCATATAGTACTGTCAAACGGACCCAATAGTGATGAGGAATATTTAATCGCTCCCATTATTGGTGTAGTAAATGATACTGAATTTACATAATACGGGTTAACATATCTTATTATATCATATCTCTCATGATTTATGCTTAGGCCTCCTATGCCTATATGTGCTGTCTTAAAAAAAATTTAAATAATAACTAAAAAATTTTTAATTTCAAAAGCAGTTTTTTAAATTTGGTGTCTAATAAGGCAATTAAAATGACACTATTTTTCATTCTACCAGCAAAATGTTTAACCACGATCATTATAATACACTACATCTTGCCTAGCTAAGGTTAAAATGAATGAATGAACTGAGATTACTATCATTAAATTTTAATAGACTTGTGTTAAGCTATATAGAAGGAATTACATGAATTAAAGCTTATGGGGCAAACACAGGGCAACATTAAGGCCTTGTCCTAAAATAATACAAAATATTCCTTAATATTTATTTCTTATATTAAATATCAATTTTGCTAGTTAATAGTTTAATAAATCATACTTTTGCAGATAAATTGCCAACAATGCCAGTCCATTTGTTATTTGGTAATTTTCCACCAAGTTGCATGGAGCAATCAATCAATTCATATAAGAAATTCAAATTTTTGCTTAATGTTTTGAGAATTTCGCTTTCATATCCATCTAATAAATGTAGACTTTTGTTATTCGGATGATATTTTGCAACAAAATATGGATAAATCTATTTGAAAATATATAAAAAACAAGAATGATAAATATTATAGATTTTGCCGGATACTCCTACAGTCTCTCGGCGAGAGAACCTTTTCCTATATAGAAATATTTTTTAGAATTTCAAGGTATTTAATAAAGAAAAATTCGGATTTTACGTTGAAATTTTCCCTTAAAAGAATCAAAAAGTTCACACCGGGATTCAATAGAGGGGTTCTCCACGAGCATTAAAATGTTTAGATTATGTAAAAATCTTTACAAAAGGCTCCGGAATCGCCCATCAAACTTTGGAATTTGACATGAGTTTACGCAAAAACCATGATAGATAGAAACAATTTGACAGCGTGACGATTTAAAGAATGTTGGCCTCGGTTAATGATGGAACTTACAAATTTTTAAAATTAATTTTTCAAGGTCAAATATTTTTTTCAATTTTTCATTATTTTATTTGGCAAATTTTCTATGGAATTTTTCTTTTTAAAAAATTATATTTAGATTTAGCATTGTATTTAGAACAAAATAAATTTTTTCCAGTAAGGTGTTCTTTTTTGTTTTTTTTTCTAAAAATGTTCAAAGTTTTTAACGTAATGTTATTCTCTTGTAAAGATTTTTACATAATCTAAACTTTTTTATGCTCGCGGAGAACCCCTCTATTGAATCCCGGTGTACACTTTTGATTCTTTTAAAGGAAAATTTCAACGTAAAATCTGAATTGTTCTTTCATTACAAATTAGTAAGTATTTACTGTTTTTGCTATGTATTGTAATTACATAACCATAGGGTAACTCATCTGATCACTATTTCATATTTAAAATTGAATTTTTCGATAAAATTTATTTATTATAAAAAACCCTCTCCTGGACACCTCATGGCCAAAATTATAAAAATCCTCCAAATTAATCTCGCCTAGATCCTCCTATATCATCATGAATGAAGAACAAATCCCTAACTTTTATATATTTGGACATCCCGGGTAAATGTAATTTATTCATATCTTAGTAATTTTTATTAACTTCACTAATTTAGCACAGGTAGAGCAGAGAACATAAATAAGAAATCTGATGGAATTAGTCGATGGATAAAAAAAAAATTGTGTATTGCGAACAGTGGAGATAAATTTAACCTGAACAACTGTTGAATCAACCTATGAGTATTTAGATTCTTTTATATCATTTAACTAATCTATAAACTATAGCAATAAATTCAAAAATTATAAATACAGCTTATGTTGAGTTACACGCTTTTCAATCACATATCTCTAGATTATAGCTTGTAACTAATATTTTTTTGATTTAATCCCCTTAATTATTTCTTTAAATAATATTTATTTAAAATACTAACCTTATTATTGCACACTTCAGTTTGAATAATTGCATTTATGAATAAGTTTTTTGATTCATTATTATTGGTAAAAAGATTTATTCATAAATATAATTATTCAAACTGAAGTGTGCAGTAATAAGTTTAGAATTTTAAATAAATATTACTATAAGAAATAATTAAGGGGAGTAAATTTTGAAAATATTTGAAACAAGCTATAGTATTGAGATGTATGATTGAAGAGCGCGTAACTCAACATAAGTTTGATTTTTGAATTTATAACTATAGCTTAATTTCAACATCAAATAATTTGAAATAATATTTTATCTAGTCTCTATCAATAACTATATTTTAAGCCGACGGTTATCATTAGGGGCTTACTCAGCCTATTTGAACATTCTTATATATAATGTATATCATATATTTAAGAGTTGATTTTGAGTTTATACTCTTTTTAATTCATTTCATTATTCATATAAGTGAGTCATATGTTTAATAAACATGTTTAAATTAGTGAAAGAATTTTTGGATAAGGTTTAACAGTGCCTGTAGTGTTAATAGCCTTTGTTGTAAACCCATAAAAAGGGTAAATAAATTATTGTTCGACTTAAGAGTTTAAAAATTATTGCTAAATTAATAACATTGTAGTATTTACCATATTAGTTGCTACAAATAACTTGGTACCATTTAAGTTAGAACTCATTTCTGATGTCATATTCTAATGAGAAGGTATATAATTTGTTTACGTATAGTATTGTTTGGTCTACAAAATTGTAAAATATTATTGAAATGTTTGGCCAATTGGATGAAATAAAATTGCGCAATTAGAGATTTCTAAATTAAGATTGGAAACAAAAAATACATTAAATCACAAAAAAATTATTTATTTGAACTATATTAAATTCTATATTAAATTTGAACGATTAATTAACTGAGAGAAATTGATTTTATATTAGATAATATTTTTATTATATACTGCAAAATGAAACTGTTTAAATTTGGTTTAGGGTGTAAAAATGCCGATTAGAATAATTGCCATATAAAGCCTTCACTAATAAAGAATACATTTGCATCTTTTGATGCAATTTTAAGCTGCAGTGTATACAACGCGAATTTATTTTAGGGGCTATACTTTAAGGACGTCCAAACATGTAGAGGGGAGTGGCTCAAAAGTGTACCATAAAAGAATCCACTCATTGACAATTGCAAATTTATTTCTCTCAAAAGAGGTATAAAATTTTCAAAAAATGTGGACATCCTAAAAGTTTAACCCCTGATTATTTAATCTTAACATAAGTTTCAATATAAAATTCATACTGAAGTTGAAGATAATTACAATAATTTCGTAAAAATATAGTCAACTAAATGTGTAATAGAGTCCAGAAAATTGCTTTAAAAGAAGCAAATATATGTTTTGTTACTAAAAGTTGTATATATGGTATTAAATGATTTCAACCGGCATTTTTAAATACTAAACCATATCTAAACCGTTTCATTTGCTGGTTATTATTAAGAATAGATTAAAACAACTTTATCCTGTGATTGAAACTTCACATTAATATACAATTGCGAAGTTGTTTAACTGTATTTAATATTAGAAAAGTTTTTGATTAGAAAATTTTGACATTTAATAATTATATTATCATTTTTTATTTAGATATTATAATTTTTTATCCAAATGAATAATAAAAACTATAAACATTGAAACGATATAATAAGAAAAATATTTTTACTAACGTTCAACAATTAATAGTTTAATCTTTTGTGTTTAGTTTTGAAAATTAGAAAGAAATTAATAAATTCAAACATTTTGTGACTAATGATTCAGAACAGAATAAATCATAACAACATCAATGGATAAACTTTTTATCAATACTTAGATTTTATATTAAAAAATAAATTTAAAACTGTGTCAAATATTTTAAATATAGTGAAATTACATTACAGGATAAAGATGTTTTATCTTATTCTTGTTATAATTAATAAAATAGGAAAGCATAGAAATGCTACGAATATACAACTATTAAGGTATGAAATATTAACTCGTTAAAATTTATTTCTGCAATCATACTAGACTATTTCTTAGTGTATTAGCTTAATGTTTTTTACATTTTACTATTCGTGACCCAGAGCTAAATATCAATACCAAATTATTTTAAAATAAAATTTTGTTATAATGAGTGTCTATTAATTACTCAGGTTTCTTTTCAAACACAAAATTAGGTGTAGTTCACAGATTACTCAAATAAAAAACATTAATCCAGTAAACTAAGAGGTTGTGTACTATGGTTGCTGAAATAAAGAGTTTATAAACAATCACCGTTTTCATATATAGTTAAGAAAAATCCTAATCGAGAATTCTGTCTGTAAATCAGCTTACCTTACATTACAGTCCATACGAAATACATAAGCAGTGAAGTCTAACATATTCTCGCCTCTCGATTAGGAATTCTCTTAACTGTAGTAAAATCCACTCAGAAGGTTTTTTATTTTTTGCTCAAATTCACATCAAAAATAAAATGCAATAAATATTAGTATCAACGATGTGATTTATGGGGGTTTAATCAGATAAGAGATTGAAACTGACTCATATTTACTAATACTAACTCTGTTGAACTCCATTGAAATCTATAGAGTTTATAATAGTGAATATCATTCAGTTTAAATCTCTTATCTGATTAAACCCCCTAGATAGCATCGCTGATTCGTATTAAATTATATATTTTTTGCTTCTCTTGCGTAAAATTATACAATGAGTTATCAAATTTGGGTTTTTGTAGTTTTCTATTTTAGTATATTTTCATTTTTACAAATTCAACTCTATTTGAGTTAAAGAGAAGCTATGAGTTGAGAAATGTTAATTTATTAATTTTATTAAAGTATAGCCTGTCCCTATAAAATCTAAAAGTAAATGTGTTGGATAACAATGAAAATCAAGCCTAAACACCAAATCAATTGATATTCAATAAACATATGCTTGTAGTCATGTTTAATAATACATTGAGTTTTAATATAAATTCAGTAACAGTTTTGATCTATTATTTCATGTAATGCTGTAATCAATGAAAATATAAATAGAATTATTTAATAAGCTTGAAAATTGATAAATTCGAAGACAACACTTGTTTTTTGTTGTTGAATATCAATTAAATTCATGAAATAGCGCTTGATTTTCAATTTTATAGAACATTATCAATGTTTAACTTTATGTGTTATATAATTAACGTAATTTAATTGTGAATATCTCACGCCTATTAAGAATTTCAATTCGATTGATGTGAAAATTTCATTTTTACAGTTTTTTTTGTTTTCCTTTACATTATTTTATTTGACCGATAAATCATTTGCAAATATCAAATAAATAATAAAAAAACAATTGTTATAAAGTGTTTCTATAAATAAATAATTTGTTTTTTGATTTTTCTATAATATTTAGCTTTTATCATATGTTAGTCAAATAACTCCTACGTTATAATAAGATCACGAAGAAATAGTTATTTATTTGACAAGAAATAGTCGTAATAATAGTTACGCAAAAACGACTAGAATTGTTCATTAAATTGTTATTTATTTTTTCTCAAATTAACTTGAATAAAGAAATAATAAAGCAGATATCATTATAATTAATAGGATCTAGGATAACTTTACATTAATTATCATTTAAAAGTAGAATAAAACCTTTTGAACACTTGAAGGTGCAATGTTCTAAACGTAAAATACTTTAGATACTGCATTTAAATTTTATTAAAAATAAATCATATTATTTGATAGAGTTTTAAACATTCACGATAATACCAGAAATTATTTTCAATCTGTAATTGGATGCTCTGTGAGTATAGTGGGTGGACTAACGGCCATGTCTCTGCTGAAAAGGCAACAGAGTAGTGAGTTCGAACCCCTGCCCTGAGTGAGCAATCTTTCTCTCTTCTCTTGTGAGTTTAGTTTGTTGGGCCTGGGGTGGGGCAAGATGACCACGGACCCAAACAAAGTTTTGTCAGATGGTAGTAATGCGAACAGCTATCGCAACGAGCCTCGGTATACGGAGGTCCCAGGTGTGTTCTTCCAATGTGACACATCCTCGCTGTCATACCTCTGAGTGAAGCAATAATCCCTGGCTGGGTTGAAATCTCCGGTTGTGCAGGGAGAAGGATTGGATATCTAAAAAGGGATTGGATAAAAAAATCTGTAATATGATAGGTGATTTATCCATTGAGAATATTCTATAGCTATAGACATACAGTGTACTGCAAATGCATTATCAAATACATACTGTGGGTTGTATTATATGCATATAAATTTCCTACATAGTTGATTATCACTTGATGAATGACCTATCTACATATTTTCTATAAAGGTCCCCTAAATTTTTGTATTTAATAAATTTTAATAAATTATTTTAGAATAATTATGTTAAAGGTAATCTTTTATTCAACCTAGAAATTGGGCAGAGATGTGGAAGGGTGATCCAGACATGATCACCTCACTGGTAAAATTAGTGGCTAACATTGCGTCTATGTACATTACCAATTTTGAGAAAATAAATGGAAGAAAAATCCATAAAATGGCTCAAAATCAAAAATCACCCATGATCTGTTAATGTGTCAGCTTAATATTTAGCATCTCTAAATGTTATCGAATCAACAAATATATTATTTAGAACACAGGTAGCCAAGCTCGAGTGAGAAAATTTATACATTTGAAAAATTTTGATCAAAATGCAGAATTGAATATAAAATTAAAATGAATCGGGAGAGAAAAGTAGAAATAAAAACATTGTTTTGTCAAAAAAGTAGTGGATAATTTCTAAATTTTTGAGTCTATAATAATTTTTGGTTGATATTTATTATAGAATTCTAAGCTAGGTTTTATACGAACATTAAAATTTTATTGTTATTAAAAATTTAATATTATATGAATTTTGATTAAAATATTAATTTGCTCTTATTTAATCTTTTCTCTCTCATCAGTTTTTTAATGTTTTGCATATTTTGATTCGTATTTTTTAATTAATTCACTAAATTATTTATCAATAGCTTAAATAGTTAGTAATCAATGAAATAATTTAAGAGTAAAAATAAAATATCGTTAAAATGGTTCTCAAATCAATGATTCGTCAACATGCTAACTTTTGAGTTAAATGAGGAGAATGCGGTTTACCGATAAAATAGTTGTTAGAAATAACGTATTTCTGAACCATGTTAATTTGATTTGCAGTTTATTTTAAATAATTCTTTGTTAAATAAAACTTTATTTAAACTTTTAAACAATTTCATACAAAATAATACAGTTTTTATAAAACTGTAAAATATTTTTAATTTAAACCACATTTTCGTAGTTTTTCAAAAAATCTCTCCATAGGAAATAAATGAATAGCATTTTAATAGTAATATTAAACAGGTCAGTAATGCGGACAGTCTGAAACAAGGAGATTGCTGACCTAGAATAGATTGAGTCCGTTTCACGTGACAATCAGTTAAATTTAGAATAATAATTCTTAAAACTTCCAAATATACTTTACATAGTTATGATAGATGACTTTATATGCCTTGATAATAACGAATTAAGAGAATACAGAAACAAATTTAATCACAAAATAAATACAAATTTCTAGAAAAAAAAGAAATAATTCACGTAAATAAATCTTGAGTTTATGTTAAATATAATTGGGACATCAATATTATCAGAATCAATTTCAAAATATAAAATAATAAAAATTTCAAAATTTAATTCTAATTATAAAGCGATTAGCTTAAATCACCCTGCTACTACTATTGCTTAAATGGAAATTAAGTACGGTAGGCAGAAAATGAAATTGAAAAGGGAATTTTTATAGAAAGTTTCAGTATACATATTTATAAAGTTAGCAATATTATAACAGTAACATTTTTTCAAATAATCAACTACAGTTTCATCATTCATTTCATTTTCTTAGTTCCTTTCAGTTTCATACATTTTCGTGAACGCCTTCTATATTTTTGGTGTAGGCGTAGTTCTCGTATGCTATGCGTCAAGAGCTCCAGGTATTTCGTTCCCCTCCTAAAACAAGTGACTACTCATTGATAGCATTGAAGTGCGAACAATTGAGAGCGAAAACATTATCTAAAAAACTTATAATTGATTTCTAAAATGACCTATTGTTAAACAAATAAATGAGCAAGGAAATATTTAGAAGCAATGGATATTGAAAAAATAAAAACGAAAAATATATTGAATGAGCAAATTAACATGAGATTTATTGTGCATCCTAGTTAATTATCCTTATTTAAATAAATGTTCTTAAATTAATTTATTCTTAGATTTTAAATGTATTTTTTTAAATCATCCCTTAATAGAGCTGGTACTGTATCGCCGGACCCAGTTCTATTACGATGTCAATATATGGAAACTATATTATTGCTTTACAAATGTGATGACTGGACATAATTGTCCTCAAAAGTGATAATCGAATACTTGTGGACATCATATTCTCTCACATCCCAAACGACTGACTATAAGGCCTAAATGCGAGTGAAACCAAATGAGATCACTTGCATTTGGCATTTGACGAATCTAACAGTGTTTAGCGAAATATTTCTGGAAAATATACCAAGAGTTTGTTGTCTGAACTGATTTTGTAACAAATAAAGTTAAAATACTTTCATTACATCAGTAGTTAATATATATTTTAAAACCTTACTAATCAAAAAACATAGTAATCTATTATTTATTAGTTAAGACCTAAGATGGTCAAAATTATTTGGGGGTTAAATTAATAGTATTGTAATTTATTGTATTAAGTGATTTAAATGATTAAGAAATTGTTTGATTGTTCGTAAAGATTATTACTGTTTTTGTAAAAATATAATTTCATATCTCAAAGAATATAACTTAAATACACATTTTAATATAATCCAACTTATTTTGATACAAATCAGAACAACTTCACACTGAAAATCACGCTATTTGTGTTAGTATTAAACTTGATAACTGAGTGGCTATCTATTCAAAAATTTAAAAAAGTCAATATAAATTGGCCAATGGCCTGAAAATGGGAACCGTATGAAGATAAATTTAGGAGGTATAATCTTATATATTAAAACAAATTCTTCTCGTCTCTTAGACAGAGCACTGATAAATTACCAATAAAAATTACGTTGATTCATTTTATATAGTAAACTCTATATCGTTTAGAGTGAACGGCTCGGTTCCAAAGAATTCATTCACAATAAGCGAAATTCACTATAAACGACAACATATTCAAAAATATTTTATTCTTCAATACAATGCTTCAATGCTTCAAAT
>JAQFXN010003237.1:0-11254 GCA_034693365.1 Liacarus xylariae | reverse complement strand
AGTCTAACTATAAAATAAGTTTAAAATCATATTTGGATAAAAAGTTAACATACTTTTTTAATAGTTTGGTTTTATTTTCAAAATTTGTGTGATTATATGAAAAATAGATTTTTATGCAAAAAAATTGAATTTTTAATGAAAACGATAAAGCTGGAATGGAGAAATGTGACATCACAAATTTTGCTAAATTTTTAACAGGTTATCCAGGGAAGACTATTTTGCAATCTTCAAATTCTTGCAGAATTTGATTAAATATAACATAATTTAACAGAATTTCGGCTAATTCTGTAACAATTTAACATTATTTAGGCAAATTATAATGAATTATTATATGAATTTGATAATTTTATAAAATTTGTCATTTTTTCAGAATTTAGGCGATATTTCACAGAATGTCCAAATTTTCTCAAAAATCTCTATGGGGATGTTAACTTGCAAGCGGCCTACAGGATATCCGGCCAAAATCACAAGGGGTATTCCGAAATGCACCATTTTTCCCCATCCCTGGGATAAAAGTTGTAATATAAATGATGATTATATTTTTATTTTTAACTAATTCACAAGCTACTTCTTATGTAAGTGATTTGTAAAAATAATTCAATAGAAAGTAGGGAAGCATACTAAAAATGACAGGGAGTTATTTTGGTTCATAAGCCTTTGGATTATTTATAGCTTATTAGTGTTGCCAATTTTACACTGGAAATGAACAAACAAAGTATTTTTAAGATGTCACTTTTTTTTAATAAACCAGGGATGCTAAGAGAAATGTCTAAAATACCTTCCTTAAGAAAAAAAATTATGACATTACTTCTGCAAATAAATATACATAAACTTTGGGAAAGAAAGACAAACCTCCTTTGCTTTCAAATCTTGATATCCCTGCAGTAAACTCTAAAATATTAAAATAAATTTTACAGAATATTCAAGAACAATGCCTGAGGATGAGGGGTAACTCGCAAGAGATTCTATAACAGTTTCGGTTCTAACATAAAAAGATATTTATTGTTGACATTCTTGCGTATCCCTGAACAAAACGAAACTAATCCATTAAATCAGTATTAATAAGAAAATGCAGCTTAATTTATTGAAAACATTTTTTAAGATTGATTAAAAGCTATATTATTATCATATTTATGTTTTTAGAAGTGATTAAAAAATTAACTGATTTCACGAACAATTGTTCATATGCCGACTGTTCGTAAATTCGGTAGTGCACTGTACTCTCAATTGATGAATACACACAAATACACTTATTGTAAATGAACTCAGGATCAGCCACAGCCTAAGAGGGGGTCATCCATGTGCTCACATTCGGCCCTAAAGTGTGATTTACTTAAACAGGAATCAGATTTCAATTTGTGTTCAATATTAGAGAAAAATGAATTAAAAATTATTCATTCACTGAATGGACTGCAACTCTGAACCGGCTTTCACTCAGGAATTAAAATTTAGGTGGTTTTGCATCTCTATTGCACATACAGTATAACCTAATACACACTGACAATAGTGCTACAAATGCATTCCGTGGGGAAGTTTAATGGGAATGGAAAATGGGAAACACCAGAAAAGACCACCAGAGGTGCCCTCAAAAATACTCAGGCCTTCACTATTTGATTTGATTTTGAAAAACTTGTAAACAATTGATCGCAATATTGAGTATAATATTTGAGACGTAATTGATTTCTATTGTTATTATCAATGATTACGCAATGCATTTGTGCTTAAAAACCAATTTTAATAAAATAGTTATTTATTTAAAATAAAATTAGTATAAAATGAACATTAATTTAGTGAAGCAATTGTTTTCGGGTCTAATTGAGGGCAACAGAGCCGCCCTCTCGCGCGCCATAACAGTGGTTGAGTCGAAGAAGTGTCTGAAACAACAACTCTTACGACTTGTGAACGAACACAATGTGAGGACTCGACCCAACACTTTGCGGATCGGTATAAGTGGTGGACCCGGGAGTGGGAAGTCTACGTTCATCGAGTCGTTTGGCATGAATTTGATCCGAAAGTACAACAAACGGGTGGCAGTGCTGGCCATTGACCCCTCCTCTGCCATAACCGGGGGTTCAATACTCGCAGACAAGACTCGAATGAATCATTTGTCCCGAAATCCAATGGCTTTTATTAGGCCTTCGCCCAGCAGTGGATACATGGGTGGAGTCACTCAAACTACATGTGCGCTTATGTTATTTAAATTTTTGCAATACTTTCCCCTCTTTTTATGACTTTTCTTCCATTTATTCTTAACTTTGATTTAATTTTGTTTTGCATTAATTCAAAGGTAACGCCATATCTCTGTGCGAAAGTGCCGGATATGATGTCATTATAATAGAGACGGTAGGAGTGGGTCAGAGCGAGTATGAGGTGTCGTATTTGTGTGATTTAATGGCGCTATTGGTCGCGCCTTCCGGTGGCGATGAACTCCAGGCCATAAAAAAAGGAATCGTCGAAATGGCAAACATTATAGTTGTGACCAAATCAGACGGCGATCTCATAAAACACTCCCGAAAAATGTCGGCCGAAATAAGTTCGGCCACAAAGTTCATTAACTTTGGCCAAAGGCCTGCAGTTATGAGATGTTCGGCCTTTACTAATGAAGGCATTGACGAGATTTGGATCAAAATTGAAGAATTAGTTGAATCGGAAGAAAAAAAGTTTAATAAACGTAAAGAACAAAGGGTTAGGCTTTTGAAAATCGGTTTAATTAATGAATTCTTAAGTGAAATCAAACGAAGAATTCCTTTAGAAAAATATGAAAATATGTTACGAAATGACGAAACAATTATCGTCGAAGACCTCATCGAAAAGATCTTCAACGAAGACCTGCTTTGGAATGCTTTACACAAGTCGTCCAATCGTTAAAACAATATAATTATTTATAGTTAGGAATAATTTAATTATTTTGAGTATTTTTACTAAAATATTGTTAAAATTTTAAACTTTTTTTTAATAATTTTGTTTTAATAATCGTTAAAATGTGTTTTCAGTTTTGATAATATATTTCAAATTGAATAAGAATTTATTGAAATATTAAATAAAATTATATAATTATATAAAGAAAAGAGAGATTTCTATAATAAAGCCCTGAATACTCCCTTTGATTTTGTCCGATGCCCCTTAGGTCGCTCGCGAAGTACCCCCCTCCTCCATATAGCAAATTTGAGAAAAAGGCGCATTCGGAATATTCTGTGAAATTCTGTCTAAATTCTTAGAACAATAGCCGAATTTTGTCAGATTCTGTTGAACTCTTGCAGAATTAGCCGAAATTCTGTTAAATAACGTCAGGATTGATTTTAATTAAATTTTAAATTAATTAAATTCTGCAAGAATTTAACGATTGCCAAATACCCCCTCCAGGACCCCTTTATGTTCATCATTTTAACTGTTTTTGAGTTGAATTGAAAATTCAAAAACTGTAATAAATAAATTGATACTAATTGTATTTATTAATATACCAAATGAATTTTACGAACTGAATGACGCCAGTAGCCAATGTTTTGACTGCAATGCGAAGAGTTAAAGATAGTACTTTTGATACTTTGAACTCATAGCCTCTGACTGTACTGACATATGACTTAGAATTCACAGAAGTGAAAGGTTACAGTATAGTCAAAGGCTATGAGTTCAAAGTATCAAAAGTACTATCTTTAACTCTTCGCACTGCAGTCAAAACATCGGCTACTGGCGTCATTCAGTTCGTAAAATTCATTTGGTATACTTCTCAAAATTTATAATATAAAATAAGAAACTGTAAATTTTTAATAGACTAATATTTTATTAATATCAAATATTTTGTATAGTAAAACATAATATTTTGAACCCCTCTCAAATGTGGTTAGAATGGGTTGTACACCTTCGTATTTTGTATAACATCTTCTTTTGGACTAATTCAAGTTTTAGAATTTAAAAATCACCAATGTTTTACCCAAACCCCTTGCATTGTAAGAGGAGTACCTCTCGGAGAGTCTATAGGAGTACCTGACAAAAACGCTAGGGGGATAGTCCGATCTGAACCGTCCCCCTTCCACACCCCTTGTATGAATTGAGAAAATATTCTTTATATTGTTTTTAAATTACATAATGAAATATATGCTAAAGTAGTACCTATGCATATATTTAATATAATCATCACGTCATAAACTTTTCCAGTTTAATTCAAGCATAGGTATAACCTAAATACACCCTGAGTTTGAGATTTTGCAAAATAACTCCCTCTGACATTTTGCGTTGTAGGCAAGATTTCTATTTTTACCTTACTCTACCTCTGTGCATTTTTAATATTTTGGAATTTTTTTACCCCGTTACGCATTTTCTTAAAATACCCCCTCTATATCCCCCCCTCTAACTCTGATGACTATCGCGACTCTTGATTTATTGTCACTCACTTATGGATTAAAACGAAAAAACCGCAATTTTATATCAGCATTGGGTCCCCTCCACAGTGCTAGAAGTATCAATTACAATTGTTATTCTCCATATGATAAACAACATGATTATATGATTAAGATTGACAGAATGCGTGTGGGAATACAACAATATTTTTCAAACTCCAACTATTAATCAGTAAATAAGTTGAATTTTTTTAATTAATTTCTAATTAGATTTAATGCCTATATTTAATTAATTTCTGTCATTTAATCGAATATCACACTTGACTTTGTAATACAGTATAGCAGTGTCTGTCTATAAGTTAGGAGTACTTTAACTATTCATTTGAAGTTGTTTTTAGTGTCAGGTTTTCCGATAGATCTCTCGTTAACATTCAATGTATGGCAATGACTGTCGCCGTAACTCAATCCAAGTGCATAATTCCAAACGCTGTGATACAAATGCTGATGAGATGTTGATTCTATTCTAATAACAGAGATGACCATGATAGGAATCACGGCCAAAAAATGCTAAACCTTCACTCAAGCAATCTTCAAAATGCCAATTCCCTTGAATATTTAAAGAAAATACCTAGTTAATAATTTGACCTCTAATTCACACTAAGCAATTAAAAGGGCAAAAATGAAATTAAGTTAGTTCATTCTAAAAGAATTAATACAGGTAGAAATTTTAATTAAACTAATCTAAGTCAATGTGATTGAGTATAATTTTAATAAAACAGATATTCTGCTAGATTAACTTAATTTTCTGAAGAATTAACTTATAATTGACCCTGAAGCCTTTTTGTTAAATTAGCTATATCATTTTTTTAACTTTTCTAATATTACTTGTTAGAAGTTTGAAATAATTTCAAGTAAATTGCCTGAAAAATTATCCAACCATTATGCATTGAACTTGGTTATCTCTGTTTTGAGAGTTAAACTTGCTTTTATATATAGATTTTATTGTTATTCCTGTCGAACAATTCATTCACACCTCAAATAATTCCTGTGCTTTCGGGATAAATAAATTTGTGGTTCAATTGATTCAATTGTCGAGTTTTTTAAAGCATAAAAACTCTTTTCAGAACTCATTTAATTTTTTTGCGTGGGTTTGGGAAAGACGTTCGACTTCACTACCAATACTATGTCCTTAACTGAATATTAAACTTGCATTTGAATAAAAATTACAGTTTATTTGTATTTTTGATATTACCAGACCATTGACAAAAAGTTTTTTAACTTATTTTATCAGTTAAAAGTGCCACTACCAGACTTAAGGGCCAAGCGATTCACAACGTGAGGACCATTTTAGGCAAATTTTATTTTAAATATAAATAACTATTTGAGTGTTAAATAACTATTGAATAAATTTTATGTTATTTGTGCGTAAAATTGAAATAAACTACACTTAAATGCAATAACATTACCTTGACAAAAATTAAATCAATATTTTAGATCATTGGTAAGATAAAATATAATACCGAATTAAAAAGAAATTGAAGATTTCAAATCATGTTGGGTAAATTTATATGATCCCAAATGTTATATAAAAAATCAACTTGAAATATGTTATAATTTACAGCAAATTTTTGAATTTTGAAAAAGAGACCCTCAAATATTACCTATTTATAAATAATTTTAACTATTTTCTGCATTTCTTCAGATTTTAATATAATTTTCATGGGAAAATAAATAACTATTTCAGTACCTATTTTGCCGTTTTTAGTAACTATTATAGTGACTATTCGAGTGTCTTTTACCATATATTTGTCTGGATATGACTTAACGTTAAATAAAAAAAATTCTGACTTTATTTTAATTTTCAAATTCTGTACTTTTTTTACTGTTTGTTGTTTGCGTGTAAAGTCCATTGTAGTCGTGTATACTTAAGTGAAGGTTTTTTATTATAATGTCTAACTTGTAAGTTGCGGAGTATCATTCAATAAGATGATTTTGAAATGAAAAATTGATAAGAGCAAGCAAAACTATAAGATGATACAAGCGAGCATAGCGAAGGTCATTTTCAAAACATTTCTATATAAATGTCAAAAATTCAAATGAGAGCATGTTAAAGGAGGGTATTTTAGAAATTCTAAAAAGGAATCGGAGAAACTATTCTTGTCTAAAAAATAAATTAAAATTTTTCTAAGATTAAAAATATTGTAATGTAATCATAAAATTATTTCTGATCAATAGAGTTAATTGTGTTACCAATGATATAAGGCATAAGAATTTAGTGGTATTTTCCATAAGTCTGTTCAATAACCTGAACGTAATATTTATGTACTCTTTCAAAACATTAAATATTATATTGGCATAGATTCTGGACATACTATAAAATAATAGCCTATAAAAATTGGAATTCAATAGTATTTTATTGGTGAATCATTTTGTCTTTTCCAATATATATTTTATTCTTAAATTTTTTTATCCTAAGAATGCCTTTATTTTCAAATGATTGGTCACTTTCTGGCCATAACTATATTGAAAATATTGATCATTTTTACAATTTATTTCATATATTTTTCTCAATTTTTACGGACCATCTGTTATGCAATAAAACAGACTATAACTAAATAAGTGATAAATAAGTAGGAACACTTAAATTATATAATATGAAAAATAAGATATTGGTAATTAAAAAAATACATTCAGTTGCGATTTTCACTCACTTTTCAGGGATTGTGTCTCAAGCCTGGGTCTGATATATAATATTTAAACTAAATTTTTAAATGACATCATTATTACTAAACTTTTAATGTTTAGAAAAATAAAGACAAATATAAATATATAAACAGGGATGTAGGGCCACAGCATTCTTAAAGCAAAATAACCCATATCTCATTATAAATGTATGACATAATTCTAATTGAAGCAATATACTGTGTCTACCTTAATATTAGAAATGATTATGCGATTTATTGAACACAATTAGATTACACAATTGACAGTTATGTATGTTATTTAGGTTAAGAATGGAATTATTGGAAAATTTCCATTAATCTGTCAAGTTAACAATCATTGATATTTAAGCTTTCAGCTTGAGATATTCTGCTAATAATATATATGAAATATAACAAATATATGAAATAATTAAATCAGGGGTCGCCAAGGGCGGTCGGGTCAGGTGGTGGTATACCGGGGTATTTTTAGAAAAATTTTCATAGTCAGAGGATATTTTGCCAAATCTCAAACTCAGGGGGGTATTTAGGCTACACCCCTTCCTTGGCAACTCCTGTTTTAAATCAACAGTGTTACTTAAATTTTGATAGGAAATAATATTCCCTGTTCAATTATAACTTGATCAATTTAAATTTAATCTATCAAATTACTATATGAAAGTTAGCCATATTCATTTTTATAAAGTAAAATATGTCGGTTAAGATTATGTAGAAAAATACTGACTCAACATGCACCTTGGTTATTCAACTAATATGATTGCAATTGAATGCTATGGATTTGTCAATATTTCTTTTTTATTATACTTTATATCATTTTAATGCTGAAAATTCCAAAACAGAAATCCTATTATTTATGCTTTTACTCTAAAACACAATTTACTCTTATTTTATTTTATTTTCTCTTTATATAAAATGTTAGCATAAAGTTTTCAAATTTAATTAATATCTTAAAAAAATCATAAATTCCTTTAAATAAATAGAGAATTTTATTTTTCTTTATAAAATTCATTTATTTCGTAAAAATATAAAGACTGAAGAAATTGATAAATATTAATATAGAAAAAACAAAAACAAAAATGTTTTACAATGTAGACAATTTTTTCTTCTTCTTCTTGTTGAATTTGAATTTCAGATTTTTCCCAACAGAATATTTATTGTTCAATGGTTTATATTCAACATTTAGCTTATAGATTATGCTTTTAAATCTGATTACAAACTTAATAAACCACATTATGAGATAAAATTGGGCATATAACTGAGCTAAACTGAATTTTCAATAGTTCCGTGTTCATTCTTTACATCATCAATTCAGAAATTTGTGAAGATTTAAATATATACATACTGAATAATTTAATATAATATTTCTGGAATAACTGCAATGAATTCACTGCATAATGTATTTCGTATGGACTGTAGTGTAAGATAAGCTGACTTAAAGGCAAGACTATCGATTAGGCTTACTCTTCACTGTATATGATCGTGGACAAAATAGTCAAAAATTTTAGAAATATACGAAATTTATTTTATCAATTCATCAGAGATGGTTGAAAGGGAAAATTACTACTTTAGGATGAAGCAAATCTAACTTGTGTAGATTAAAAATAGAAAATTCTGATGAAAAAAGAAACTTTCCATAATTTTAACCTTTTTAAATAAGATAGGAAATAACCTTAATTAATTATTTAGAGAATTTTGCTTATAATTTATTAATTTCTTTAATACTGGTAAATAAAAATTGTACCTAATAATAAGATGGCCAAAAAAATTTAGGGTATTAATATAGCTTAATGTAATTTATTTTTTATAAGGATTAAATTTATTTCTATTATTCAAAAAGTCTATTACTATATGTTTTTCAATTTCAGTTAGATTTGTCTGAAAACTGAACTCAAATTCACATTTTAATCAAATCCTATCTACACTTTACTACTAACAAAATTCAACTCATTTGTTAAAATCACACAATTTGTGTAAACACTTTAGTTTATAACTGAGTGGCTATCTATTTGACATTAAAAAAGTCTATATAAATAGGCTAACAGCCTGAAAATGGCCATCGAAGGCATACAGTATAAAAATTTAATTAATTTAAAATACATATTAATTCGACTAAACATTTGAAAAGAAATACAATTTATAATTTATAGTAATTCATGTTTTTTATACACAGAAAATAACTTTTAAGAAAAATTCAAATGAAAATCCCTGTTATTCACATAATTTATCTAATTATCATCTCATGATCAAAATATCTTAAGATCACAATTAACTGATCCAAATACCACCTCATGGTCATAATATTGTAATATATTTAATATATTACTTCCCAAGAGTCTAAACCGCACCACTACTGCTATGCAATATAAGTCAGTAATTCTTTCCATTAAATATTTAACTACTAAACACAGAGATTGCAGTTACCATCCATGATCATGGATTAACATACCTTGAGATATTGCATGGCCACACAAGACCAGAGCAGACTGGGTTTGCACTCCAGAAGATCACAGAAGTTTATCCATAGCTTAAGACCTACAAGTGCCTGATAGGCCGCAAACTGCACTTATAAGCATCTAATGATAAAACATTTTAAGGAGACGCTATAACATTAGTCACTGTAGAAATGCCGTAAAGTATAGGTTCATGTTTCAGAAGACAATAACTATGTATTTAGCATTGCGTATTTACGAATACTATGTGATAGACATTATGAATGTATAGCAGTGAGTATTTAAGAACGCTCTATGATACTAGATATAAGAACTGTTATATAGGGTGTGTAATCAAGATATTACTCTTTGATATTAGATACAATGACTACGATATAGCGAAGTGATGCATAGCTAGCTCTGAGCATGCTCAGAGTCTGCGCACTATTGCTATACGAGATGATGAGGTGAAGTACAGAACACTTGAGGAGTCAGTTGCCATGCCATCGGGAACAGATAGTGCCGTGCTCTCTTGAGTTACTAGTTGCGCCCAAAAAACATTAATGGCTATAAGAAAGTCTGCCCAATTAAACTGATAAATTAGATATTGTATTTAAATGTATTCTCAATTCTATGTTGATATTTGATAACTAAATAAATGTTATTTTATGCTTTAAAATCAATCTAAGAGTTATTTAACAGATTTATAAGTATAGATATTAGTAAGAGGCAGAGCCCCTACAGCTAAAAAAGATCAATAGGACCATAGAACATCAAGAAAGATTTCCAAAGACAAAGACAATAGGAATTCCCCTGTACTCATCTCAACGTAGACCTGCGTGCCTACATATTCAGTGGTTAGACCATATAGATTACTAAAGACGACTATACGAGGACGATAGGAATTCCCCTGTACTCATCTCAACGTAGATCTGCGTGCCTACATATTCAAGGGTCGACTATAACCTCAACATCACTTAAGGGAGTCCGAAGACCGGAGCAGATTCAGCTCATTCAACTCTAGTAAAATGGTCTCATTTAGATTACTTTACACAGAATAGAGCCTTCCTATACTCATAAGACACGAAGAATCAACATTGGTAAAGGCCGAGAGGTCCTTGTTTGGCTGGTTAGCAGACATAAGCCGTTTTGCTGCCTTATTCTCCGCTACCACTCGACATCAACAAACCGGTCATAGTTGGACAGGTGGTCCAAAGGGATGCTTGAAAGAAAACATCGAGGGGGGAACGAAAGGGTCTCAAAATTTTAAGATCATTAATATCTGCTTTAATTATCATCTGATACTAAAATAAAGCTATGATTACAAATGACAATCATTATCGTCCACTTGAACTCATCAGTAGTGCAGATATTTCAGGTAAGCTTCATCTGACTATGAAGTTTCACATCAATAATACTTAATTTCTAAATACATTTAATGATGAAATGCTCGCCTCAACGATAAACTCATTAATATGAATGGACTCACAACTACAGTAACGCGAAAAATCTAATAGTCCAATAATTGTTTGTAAATGACCGTTTGCCATAGGCTGCATTTTAATGCATACTTTTCAAATGATCGAGTTGTCTCTTAAATGAACAAAAGTAAAGTTCAGGGTAATTGTTTCTCATAATTTCATTTTTTTCTGTGAATTAATTCAAATCCTTTGTGTGAATCCAAATGCATTTGTGAAAGAATAAAATAAAAAAAAGTTTTAAGAAGAAGCAACATTTCTTAAGTCTTATAAGATGACTACGTGTTGCA
>JAQFXN010003236.1:0-11254 GCA_034693365.1 Liacarus xylariae | reverse complement strand
TAAATAAGTAGACATTAAACAAGAAGACAACTGCTATGAGCATATACTAATGTATAGTTGCTATCGGGAGTTGGTAAATATTAGGGGTTATGATAGGGGTTAGTGATATATGAAATATATCACATTATTAATAATTATGTAAGCGTGGATGGTGAAATATATGAATTTTTTTTATTTATTTTCAAGTAATCTAAAATAAATTAATTGTAATAAGCAAGGATCTTGAAAGTAGACTGATTTTATTAGTTACACAATTCACATTAAAGTAACGTTTTGTTAGACTATTTTCCATTCTAACATTAGTAAAGGTTTATTCATTTTTCCAAGTGTTTTTGTGAGATATTAGAATTTAATTCATGTTAAATTGTAGTTCCAACTATGGATACAGACATCAAAATTTCAGGGGATATTTTAGTTTTTCTCCTACTAGCTCTAAAACTGTGAAATATTGCTGAAAAGTGGTATATTAATAGTTTTATGCACAACACACACATATTAAATAACACTGTTATTAAAACAGTTAAACATTGATAAAAATGAGTTCATTTAGTTATTTTTAATACAACTGCAATGCAAAACATTGATATTTTATTTATTTTGAGGTGAAATTTATGAAATTTTTTTAAAACGATGCCTTCGGTGCATTGTTTTTACAAAAAAATGTCCTTAGAGGGAATGTATCTCGCGGAAAGCTTATAAGAATACAACCACACTTAGCACTACACATGCAAAATTCTGTTATTTTATAAGAATTTCAACAGAATTTCAAAGAATATTGTCGAAGAAAGACGTCATTTGCGCCGTGTTTTCAACCTAAAAATGAGATGAATTTTATCCTTCGATTAGCCTTACGATTGTCAGCCAAAATCACAGTGGGATCATTGTTGGCTGAACCCATTTTCTCATCCCAGCTACAAGTTTGTAGATAAGTAAATTGTTACTGATATGTAAAATTGCAATTAATTTGCTTTTCAAATTATATTATCATAAAGATAACAAAATGTAATTGCTGCATTTAATAATCTAAATGCAGATTTTTATGACAGTCAAAATAAAAATCATAGTGTTCACGTCACTTGCATATTGCTCAATTAATGTGAATCTATGTTTTAATGAAGGTAAAATATTTAATTTCTATAACTTTTCTTATTTAAATAAATGAATTAATTTAGGAGAAGATTGATTCAAGTTAGATTATTATATATTTAAGATTTAGAAATGATTTTCTCCCAAAACTAATGCTCCAATCAGATTACAAATTTTACAACTGTACTGTTACATTCTTTTTTCCATAATAAAATGCTGCAATTTGGAAGAAAATTAAATTGGTGTTGCTAAACAGATTAGTATTTATAAGTTATTTTAAAATTATATTCTTTTAGCTAGAGATGATCAAAGGATAGGCCCAGGCCAGGGTCTTAAAGTTCTACGGTCCTATAGGCCCAGGCTCAAGTTAAAAATTATGCGGGGGTAGGCAGACGTTAAAAGCACCTTAGAATTGGGACATCGCAGAAATAATAAATTCAGGATATTTTCACATCATTCCATGAGGTCAATCAGGAGTGTGTATTTTGTGAACCAAAACTTTTGCTTTTGAAAAATTTTCAAACTTCCAATGAAATCCTATAAGATTTCCTCCCCTATGTCCTAAAATTTTGAAATTTTAAAAAAATACTCCTCCCTGATCTACTGGTTAAAATAGATTTTAATTATCTTGTGTTAATTGTTTCGTCGATGTCTAAACTCTAATGTGCTTTTTTGGCACTTTCCGTGTCTGGGTACCCCTGGAATATTGGTTATACTCCCTTACCAGCAAAAGATTTATACTGTAGGCCAAGCCCAGGCCGAGTCTCATAGATGTCAGGCCAAGGCCCAAGCCCAGGGTCGTGAAATATTTTCAGGCCGAGGCCCAATACACCAATATTTTGAGCCTAGGCTTTTGAGGTCCAGAACCATACCTGTGCTCATCACTTGTTTTAACTATAAAAATTATTATATTGTATAATAAAAACTAGCTTTTATGACAGATAGTATTCTAAAAATCACAATGCTTACGTCATTTTCATATTATTAGATTAATGTGAAACTATTCCCCAAAGAAGATATAAAATATTTCGTATTCTAAAATTGTTCTCATTCAATTAATTTAAGTCAGTTTGGTGAATCAAGTAATATTTTCCATAAATTTCAGCTTTAAAAAATGATTTTCTATCTTTTTGCCGTTTTTTGTTTTGCTTCACTTTCAATTCAAAATTCACAATTCACCTTTTCCACGTCACCAGGTTTGAGTTAAAATATTAAATGTTTTAATTTTTCTTTATTATATATTATTTAATTATTTTCTAATCTTTGATTAAATTTTATTTAATTATTTTTGAAATTTAATATTTTTAAATAATTTTTATTTTGAAAAATTTATAATGATACAGTTTTGGACGTTTCAAATTAAACTTGAAAGTTTACTATTGGAAGTAATTAAATAGCACCCAGCTTTAAGATTCTTTACTGAAATACATTTGTTTATAGTATATATTTCTTTGATTTATTAAAGCATAACTTCTATTAAAATTATTTTGATTTAATTTTAAAAATTAAAATTTTTTATTTTCAATTGATAAATGATATTAAATGTCAATATTAACCACTGATTAATGTTTGTCTTTGTACTCCGATTTTCTTATATAGTGAGACTATGTTTGCATGCTGTCAATTCAATCCAGATATTTTTTTATTTGGGCTAAATATTTCAATCATAAATATTAGTTTTTATGCGAATAAAATATATTAAAGTTTATAATCCTTCTATTTATTTTAATTATTTACTTACTTGAATTTATTATACTAAGTAGTTGTCATTTTCAAACAGAAACTATTCAAAATTTAGTAATGACTTTGAAAGATAGATAAACTTAAATCATAGTCAACAATGGCAGCTGCGTCCAGTTTAAAATGATTCTCCACTGTATATGCTCTTTATGTTGAAAATCTACAAACAAGATTTCCACCCGACAAAACTTCCCTTTATCATTTTTTGATTTTAGCAATTTTTTAATACTCCACGGTAATTTAGCACTTTTGATTGATACATTTTTGCAAATTGTTTTACCAATTTATTTTTAATGCAGGCAAAATCACCAGTCCAAATTATCAAAAACCATATGACTTTCATAGTTATCTTGTTTGGAATATTGTTGTGCCGGACACCGAGGAGAACCAGAACATTGAGATAACAGTAGAAGATTTCGCAATTAGAAGTGGTTTTGATTATTTGGAAATATATGACGGAAATACCAACAAATCTAAATTGATTAGGAAATTAACTGGTGATGTTAGCAGTGGGCAGAAAATATATTCATCAGGAAGAAATGTATTATTACATTTCGACATATGGCCCGTCTCTGGTCATGGGAAGCGAGGATTTTTCCTTACTTATAAATTTACAAGTATTTTCAATAATTCATTTAATAATATTGTTAATTATGAACAGGGTGACAGTACTTCAACAATTATTCTTCGAATTTGAAATAAATTTATTTGTGAATTATGCAATCATAATGAGAGATAATCATGGAAAAATATTTGAGATATCTTGAAAAATAAAAAAATTATAGCATTAGTAAAATGATAATTCAATAAATTTTAAACCCGCATAAATCTAAATATAAATTAATTGTGTGTCTGATCTAAATTTCTTAAGACATTTACAACATCTTTATTATATAAATAGATTTAGCTTGATATTTTCTCATGTTTTGCCCAATTTCAAATTAAATATTGAAGGTAAGGGCCCAAACTTTCCGCTACACCAAATGATATCACATTTAATGATTTATAAAATTCACTACTGGAACTGCTGGAAAGTCGAGGCCAATAATGTTGGAGAGCAAAAATAATTTTGAATACTCAATTTTCTTTTGAAAAAACAGCTCAAGTGACAATTAAACACTAGATAGTATAGTATATGTGAAAGAATAAAACAATAAAAGGGTTTAAGAAGAAGCAACATTTCTTAAGTCTTATAAGATGATTACGTGTTGCAGTATAATAGTGACTACAGTTAAACATTAAATCAATCATTTTGTAAAAATATTAGTCAAATAAATTAGTTTATTAATAAAGTTTGCAAAAATATTGACTCAATGTTTAACTGTATGTGACTATTATACTGAAGCACGTAGTCATCTTATAAGACTTAAGAAATATTGCTTCTTTTTAAATCTTTTTTTATTTTATTCTTTCACATATGTTGATTAAAGAAAAGTCTGTAAATAATTTTAGAATAACTCTCTAAACACGATAGTTATGCAACTTTATTCACTGTATTTCATAATGCTATAACTAAACAATCTTTGACGATATCAACAAAATTCTTTTAACTTGATACTTAGTTTTAATTGCTTAGTCATCGAGGAATAAAATCAAATGAATCTTATTTCTAAGAACATTATTCGAAACACGGTCAAATTCTTTCTAAATATAATAACTCAATAATAAGCTGATGTGTCAAAATTATAAAACCAAATTTTGTAGCTTAATTCTATTTTTATCTCCCCTTTCGAAAGAAAATTGAGAATCTAGATTTTTTGCTTTGGAGGATATGTGCCTCGCGATTAGCCTATAGTTGAAACTTAGCAAAAATGTTAGAACTGGTAGTCAGGGCTGGACTGCACATCTGGGATATAAAGTATGAAATTAGGTTTATGTTAGAATTAAACATTTAGTTTTCCAAATAAACTAAACAATCTCAGTTTCGACATTTTAACATATTAAAATTTATGTTATTTCATATTTATTAATACAGATATACTCATAAGTCCTAATTATCCGAATTCATATGAAAACAATTTATTCAATTCTTACAATCTTGTTGTGCCGGAAACCGAACACCAAAAGGTCATTGAGCTAACTGTACATGATTTCGCCACTGAACAAAATACTGATATATTAAGAATTTATGACGGAAATTCCAACAGCTCTAGACTTTTAGCTAGTTTAAGTGGAGAATTGAGTAATATTAATCCTATTAATTCAACAGGAAGATATCTTTATTTACAGTTCACAACAGACGAGGGCATATTCGCACGAGGATTCAAGATTACATATCGATTTATAAGTATATATAATTAATTAACAGCAATTCTCAAATAGATAATTAACAATTATCAGAAGCTCCATTCAGATGATTATAAATAACAAACGGGTAAATATATAGTTATTAAATTGCGAATACTATTGGAGAATAGTGGGGATTGCTATAGCAATAATGCAATCTTATGAGAATCTTCCCCAATAGTATTCAAGAAGTTAAGCGTGCAGTTTAACATCTATATATTTCGCCGGTTGCTGATTATAACCAAAAGTTGTACAAAATTAATCATTAAAGATTTACTTAGTCTGCTTACCTATTTGATAGCTATTCAGTCAACTGAGTCAGTAAGTCAGGGTTCGCCAAGATCGACCGAGTCAGTGAGAGGTATATAGGGGTGTATTTTAAGATGTGACAACATGATAAAAGTTTTGACTTTTCAAATTTTGAAAAATGCACAAGAAGAGCAGTGATAAAAATTAAAAAAATTTTTAACTGCGGTGTCAAAAGAGAGGGATATTTTTGCAAAATCTCAAACTTAGTTGAGTATTTAAACTCTACCCCCTTGGCCACCCCTGGATAATTGTAATTATGGAAAATATTTATTTTTTTTAATTTACTTTATATAATAATTGATTTTTTTATTAAATATTACCCATTTGTCTGAATTAATAACTAATCAGTATCAATAAAGCTTAACAGGAGTCGCCAAAGGGGTATTGTCTAAATACACTTTCCCTTGAGTTAAAGATTTACTTGTTGGCTATAATATGATTCTATTAAATTTCAACAAGTTTCCTTAATATATTATTTTATAATATTAATCTCAAATTTAAAATTATATCTTAAATGTAATAAATTCTTAAAATTTTTTTTTTAAAAACAGATAAAATAGAGATTACAACTCCCTTTCCTTCAACAATAAGTCCAACAGAAAGGCATTCAACCACTTCAGAATCACACCAATCATCTACAATAATAACAACGAGTACATCAATTGCAGGTAATTTTTATTAAATTCCTTTGAGTTATTATTTAATTAGCAGAACTAAATTATAACATACGATATTTTAAATAGAGAGGTATATATAGTAATTTTCTTACTTAATTAGCAACACAAGGAACCACTTCCACAATTGAGTCGAGCACATCAGATCCAGATGCGCCGCAACCAATTACAGCTGCTCGAGGTTTGTAATGGAACAATATAAATACTATTTATCAGATATAAATTTAAAGTAACTAGTTCAAACGCAAAAGATTACTCTTCTATTAATCATTAGACCAAACGAATACATAAATATATTTAAACTCTATATAAAGTTTTATTGTTTAAATCATAATAGGCCAAATTCAGAACAAATATACTATATAATTTTTGTACATAATATACCTGTATTATTTATTAAGTGCTTTAACATCTTATTATGGAAGAATTATACAGTATATACATAATTCGTACTGTGCAATTCTGTAATTCCAGTAATAGTTAATGGGTGAGTATAGGTTAAATACTATTCTGGGTTTGAGCTTTTGCAAAATACTATCATTGACTTTTTACGCTTCAGACAAATAATTAGTATTTTTATCTTACCCTCTCCCTTGTGCATTTTCATATATTTCGAAATTTTTTGATCTGACATTCTGTGAAATTTATATTCAAAATATTCCATTTATACCTCCTGACTCGGCCCACCCTGGATAGAATTAGATAATACTGCAGTTTATAATTTTTTTAAATTATTAATGAACTACTTATATCAGTATTAAATGTTTAAAATTATCAAAAGATAAATTACGAGGCACAATTAAAAAGTTTATAAGCAGTGGCTTCTAAATGTTTAAAATGCCTACTTAATTATTATATTGTGCCAGTTGTAATTCCGAATTAGATTAAAAGATTTTAAATAAAGATTGTCAAAGTTTACACATTTGAAAACCCTTCTTAACATTGCAATTCGCACAGATTTTTATTAAAATAAATATCACTTTTGCAATTAATAAATCCAGATATAATTTCTAGTTACTTTCAAATGCAAAATTAATTATTTCTAAATGTCAATTTATTTAAATGTTCATTGTTTAATATTTTGCGTTAGGAATCATTCAAAGTCCAAATTATCCGAATGACTACGAGAATGATCTGTTCCTTCGATGGCATCTATTGGCCAAACAGAATCAGGTCATAGAACTATATGTTATTGAGTTCTTCTCAGTGTATCGAAAGCAAAATGACAATTACCTAGATATTACTAATGGAAACTCAACCTGGTCAAGTTATGATTATTTGGATATTTATGATGGAAACTCAAATAATTCACAAATAATGATGAGATTTAAGGGCTCCTATACAGCGAACAGACCTCCAATAATAATATCAACCCGCAATCAATTATTCCTACAATTTATTACAGATTCGAGTGAAGTTAGCACAGGATTCAGCATTAGATATAGATTTATAGATTATTAAATAAATGAAATTTATAATAATTTAATGATATATACTTGAAGGAGGACTGGACTGCTTTTGTATTTCCGAGAATAAACAACATTACTATTTAACTCTTGGAAGTGCGACAAAAAACAAATAAATCGAAATTTTATAAATTTTAAGCATTATTTTATTCTACTATGTCTACTGATAAAAATTATCAACATAATTTGCTCTTTTGGAGGTTTAATCGAGTTCTATGGGACTTTAAATTATCAACATTTGGATATGAAATTCTTTTTATTTCTGCTTGATACAAACGATAATCATTGCTTAATATATTTATCTTTGCAAACCTCATATAAGGATGCGCTCAACGATAAGTGACGGATCAAAATGTATGGTTACTAATGCTCACTTTCTTCAATTATATAGGTTTTGTGCGCATTCTTTTAGTATCTATAGTAACGCATATCTGTCGTTGAGTAAAGTTTTTTTTGAATCCAAATTTGATTGAAAACTCCAAAATTCTCCTTGGATTGGATCAACAATTACTTTGTTTATATCAGTTTAGATCTCATTGCCAGAGATTAGTATTTGCTTTAATAAAACAATAAGAGATTTTCGTAAACATTCAAACGATTAATAATTATCCGATACATTAAATAATTAACAATTTGATAATTAAAGAGCAATTTAAGTTATTAGATTCACCAATGTAAATTTTCACATTCTTATTATTTAAAGTTAAAAATTCAACCTTGTTAATAAATTTTGTCGATTGTGAACAATTAGCAAAATATGCAAGCTAATTTGATGCGCTTTATAACTGCTTTACAATTTTTCACTAAGGACAATCTTGGTATATTTCCTTATTCTGTGTCTATAATATTCATAAATGACCGGAGAAGAAATGATATTAATTATATAAGAATTGGATTTGAATCTGAGTATCAATTAAAATTTAGCCTCTATAAGTATAGCAAAAGAGTTAGTAGAGCTAAATTTTTATCATATTCTATTAAATTCTTCCATAATTTGCCTAAATTCAATCCTAACATTTTTGCGGAATTAAATGGTGAAAATCTGTTTATTTATGTCATTTAAAAATAAACGCTAAGAATTTGACGATTGATAAATGAATTCCCATTCAACTAATCTGACAAAAACTTGTGGCTTAATAGTCTGAAATACCACTGGTTTCGCCAAAAACAAACCACACACTCCCCGAAATTCTTTTCTTTCCTCATCCCTGAACAAATTCATTGAGAGAAAATATTTTGCATTTTAAATAAATTATTTGTACTAGTCAATCGCTTAATTGAGCCTTCAAATAGGAAGGGTTCAAATACTTTGTGATTAATATTTACAGCAGTTGTGTAGTCATTCAGAATATCTGTTCATCTAATATAGAAAACAGGTTTGAGAGGCAAATACTTTAACTTATAATTGTTGTTCGCATAAAGCAGTACTGTTGCGCTTTAAGCGCTCCAAACGGGGCTCAATTAAGCTATTGGCAAATTTGTACTAAGCAAATAATTTTAAAAATATTCTAAAGTAAATTTTTATGTATTTATAACTTGTAAGTTTTATTGAAAGGTTTTATGAATTTTGCATAATGAAATTAAATTTTTATAAATCCATAAAATCTCAATTATTAAAACTGGACTTCTCACTGTCCAATTCTTACACCGGACTGGACACTACCAGATGTGCTCAAAAACTTGACAACCCAGTCCAAAACTTGACGTCTGATCAGTCTATTAAACGCACACCCTTCACATATTCAGGTGTAGCCAAGTGGAGATTTTAACTAAATCGTGAATACATTCTTTAAATAAATCTACTGTTTGTTTAGTTCATATAATTAGTTTTTGATAAAAATAAAATGGATTCTCGCGAAAGTTAATTTTACAGTTTATACAATATTTTTTTATCAAATGGACTGATAAAATATGAGCTTGTGTTCAGTCAAATAATAATCGAAACATGCTTATAAGTTAAATAAAGATTATTGTAATTTTGAGTTAATCTAATTACAAATGGTAGATTACGAATGTTATTGTTAAGCAAATAATCACTATGTTGTGTGAGGCTCATTAAATAACACCCCCTCTAAATAGAAAATACAAATAGAATGAAATATTAGAAATATTGTTATGTAGTATAGCTTTAATTATTATTTCTCGAAATTATTATTATTTAACAAATTCTGATTATGAATACTATAATTATTTTAAATTTAGAGCTCAACTGGATGAAATAGTCAAATGTAATGATTGGATAGCATACAAAAATGAAAAGTGTTTTAAAATATTGTTCAATACAACAACCTATAGTGAAGCTATTAATTTGTGCAAGGGATTAGATGAGCATGCCACATTGGTTACTGTTCAATCACGAGAAGAACAAGCATGGTTAACTAATTTGTTGAGCCGAATTGTTAAGTTTATTTGGTTGGCCGCCTATTATGACACAATTGAGATGACATTCAAATGGAACTGATGGTTCAGAATTGAAATTCTAGAATTGGGCACATTTTGATGATAGAAATAGCGAAGGTCTATGCATTCAAATGCTTTTAAGCGATGAATCAATTGATAAATGGAGTGCTGATTCATGTAATAGCCAGACAAATTTAATTTTATGCCAAAAGCCACAGGAGACATCTTTTATTAATATGATCAGGAAATTTAAAAACATTCAACAAGATTTACAGATAATCAAGTATAATTATCAATTATTCGAGAGTATTAACACTACAAGAATAGAGATTGATAAAATTAATCAGTCATTACTGGAGACTAGAATGGAGATGGATACAATTAAAGAGTCATTAATAAACACTACAAGAATAGAGATTGATAAATATAATCAGTCATTAATAGACACTAGGAAGGAGATGGATAGAATTAAGAAGATTATTAATTATTTTCTTTGTAATAAATGGAAATATTTTAAAACCTATTCAGATAGAGATAATATAGCAAAAGCATTATTCTCTCCGATTCCACTTCGAGAATATACATGGAATAAATCAGTGGAAATATGCGCACAAAATAATGCAACACTTGTGGACATTGACTCTATTGAAAAGCAACTGATTGTACAATCGTTTCTATATCAGCTCAAAGAATTTAATTATTTCTGGCTGGATGGGAAAAGAGTTGCAACTGGTACTTTTAGATGGGCTAACACTGGAGATGAGTTTACATATACAAATTGGCATTATAAAAATCCTCGATCTTTATCTAGTTATAATCGTGTTTATCTGGACATTGATATTACAAAATCAATTACAGATACTCGATTTGGAGTTTGGGTAAACACATTTGAAGGTGATGAAAATTATGTAATTTGTGAATTTTCATTCAGGGTCTAATTGCGCTGAAATTGATATAGCTCATTAATAAAAAAGCTTTATTTGATATGAATCTAAAAATGAATTAAATCAACTTATCCTAAATCGATTATCACCTCTGTTTACTATTATGAACTTGTTGATATATTTATAAACTTTTTACAATTTATTTCGGTATATATATATTATACAAGCTTTTAGTGTATTGGCTTAAGAGTTTTATATTTGATTAATCTGTGAACGACAACTAAATAATAGTTTGAAAGCAAAAGTGAGTCATACATTAAATCACTTTATTAGAAAATTGTTTAATCAAATTATTTGATTTAATGATTCAACTTTCGGTCATTGATAGTCAAATACAATATCATTAATC
>JAQFXN010003235.1:0-11255 GCA_034693365.1 Liacarus xylariae | reverse complement strand
TAATGTATTAGATTTCAACATTTATTGCATTAATACAGCCTGTTTAAGATATGCCGTATATTATTTGACAACTCATTTGTCTTTAAAGTGTCAAATATTTAATAATTACTGTTAATTATTACCAAGCTAGTATTTACAAGTCTAAACTATTGTATTACAATTTAGCATTCTACTGTACATTTAACTGTACTGTCTATCCAGAGATGATGTGCTTATTATGTTTGTTAAAATCCCCGAACGTTCATATCTTGCAAAAAAAAATATCAGCGCATGAGTTCATTATCACAAATAGTCTTCACAAATATAGTAACCTATTTTAGACAGTGTGTGATATAAATAGCAATTTATATTATAAAATCAATACCACTTCAAACATTTGTTTATGAACCAGAATAATCTGAGCATTGGATTAAACTTAATATTGAAATTATTTACTCTAATAGCAAATAACCAACCATTTGATAAAATATTCTCTGTTTGAGAGACGCATTGAATCGGTTTAATTGGTGAACGTTATGTGTGAAACCGATTCACTAAAAAAAGGCGATCACATGTTTGCAGTGTTTCTCATAGACAGATGTGAAGCAATAAAACAAATTCAATCATTTATTATAAAATTAAATATTAATAATTCATATAAAGCTGTGATAAAAGGCTAAAAATGTAGTCATTATAACATTTAATCTATTGATTGAGTACTTCATTAAATAAACACTAAAACACAGTTGCAGTCAATAGAGAAAGCAGTTTAGTGTCAAAAGCAAACAAAATATTTTATATCAACTATTGTTAAAAAATTAATAATAAAAAACAAAAAGCAATTATTTGAGTGAAGAAATATAAGGTATTTAATCGGTTCTTAAAATATATACATTTTTCGTATTTATTTTTAAAATGTTTATAATATTTTCGTATAAATAGTAAAGCATAGCATTTCATAGCATTATTTGAATACATGTCATATCACAAGTAGATTCACTCTAATGTTTGTCCTGAGCACTAAATGTTCAAGCTATGTCCAAGATCACCCAACCCTGGGGTGTAGGGAGTAGTAACATGTCTGGTGTAAAAGACGAGGCACAGGTAGGGGCGAAATGATGATACTTTCTTGAATTGCGTTAATGCGCCGGTATGTGCTTCTGTGGGTCAAATTTAGTAGTTTTAGGTTAGGTTAGTTTTTTCTCACAAATCAATAGGAGAAAGGTATTAGAATGATCAAGGTTGTTTCTCTTGAAACTCTGAGATCATTTGGAAATATTGGGAGGGGTGAATTTGGTTTATATCTTAAAACATGACTGACATTAATTACAGATATTTGACAATAAACTCGAATTCCTGTGTCTAATAATAGCCTCTAATAAATGTCCACTCTTTAGGTCCATATCTCAGAGGATTCCAAACCCGACCGGATTATTTATAATGAAGAGAAATTTTCCAAACGGCCATAGATGATATTTTTTACAAACTATTAAGATCAATTTATCATTTAGTATGCGTTGAGTATGGTTAAAATAAATAATGGGGATTTTAACTATTAACCCTCATTGGTTATATTTATATTTTTTATGAAAGTGGAATTGTTGTTGTATTACTGTAACGGCACTGCTTTATCTACAATAGCTATGTTTTTTCTACTGTATTGAAATAGTTAGACTAAATATTTAACTTATTGTATGTTTATATTTCGATTACATGTTTTGTCATTTAGTCCAATCATAAATTGTTTTTATTGTTTTTTTCGAGTCATTCAATGTTCAGAATCGTTCAATAATTGAAAAATGTTATTGCAATCATTTAGTTCTTCTCCATTAGAGATCAACTATTATAGCGGTTATAGTGAAGTTAAAACAATGATTTTCTAAAAAAGAAAATAAATTACCGTTAATTCAATTTATACACTAATTATTATCGAAATATTTTTGCTTTAATTTCATTTCATTTCATTCTCGACTCTCACTATATTTAATCGGACAGAATTTTGATTAATTCCAAACCGAACCAATGATTTAAGCTCAGTTTTATTAGATGATTGAATTCTATAAATAAATTTAATTCAGACCAACAAGTGGTAGAGACAAAGTGGTATCTGTAGATTGGAAATAGATTTACGACAAAGTAGCATGCGCATAAAAACTAAACATAATAATTCTCAAAGATTTATGGGTTTCTAATTCAAAAAAGCCTGTTTTCAAACAAATCGTAATTCTGTTTTGTCATCATGGTATTATTCATTTTAAATAAGCTAGAGCAATAAATACAACGTGGAATCAATTTTTATATAGTTCTTTGAAAATAATTCAATGAATGAGTTTCTAAAAAATAAAAATGAATAATAGAATTGAATTCAATTTATTTGAGAGTAGTTTTGTTTAGACATTAGAGGAATATTTAGAGAAAATAGACTTTGAAAGTGAGAATTCACTAACTCTAGTAATACTCTCTGTTTAATTGAAATGTCATGTCATTTCACACACACTCTTAGACATCGAATACAGTAATTATTTGATACCTAATTGTGAGCATTTGAACTGAAAAAAGTCATCAAAATATTACGGTAGATAAATAAATAGCAAACACTTCAATGGAAAAGTCGATATGAATGGCCTCTAATCGAAATTAAATAAATGATTAGATATGTATATAATTTATGAGCTATATATCAATTATTTATATTATTTTATTGTTAGTTATTCATAAAGAATTGGAAATAATTTTAATTCTACTTTACTTTTATTTTTAAGAATCAATCGTTTGATTTCAAAAATATTAATAATAATCACATTTTCTTTCTTTTATTTAAATTAATTATAAAAGAGTCGAAAAAATACTAATAATTTGAATGTCTGGGCCCTCACCGAACGTACCGGTAGTTAATATACCGGCAGAACTGCGCCAATCGGATAGAGTGGACAAATTGGTGGAACATTTTAGGAAAAAATTCGATTCGAAGCCACTATTCTTGGTTCGGGTGCCGGGAAGAGTCAATATTATTGGCGAACATATCGATTATGTGGGATATTCTGTGTTCCCAATGGCCCTCAAACAGGACATTCTGATGGCTGTGGCCTTCAATCAGAGCTCACGAATCAATTTAACCAATTTAGAGGCCGGAGACTATTCGGACTTCAGTACAGACGCCAATAGTCTTGAGTTTCCACAACCGCCCAAATGGTACCACTATTTCCAGTGCGGCTATCGGGGCGTATTCGACCACTACTGCACCGGTGAGTCGCCGTTCGGTCTGAATGTTGCAGTTCACGGCACTATACCTCCCAGTGCTGGTCTCTCCAGCTCCTCAGCCATGGTCTGTGCCTCAGCTTTTGCCTCAATTATTGCATTTTACCAAAAGACAAGTGAATATTGATTCTATCAATTCATTAGATTTTATTAAACAATATTTATTCATTTAATTTGTTTTGTATTCAATAAAAATTTGTTTTTATAAACATTTTAATCATATTTGACATATTATTTGGTTTATAAATAATTTTAAAAATTAAATGTATTGAAAATGTTTTGTTTTAATTGTATTTTCAGATCAGTTATCGATTCCAATAAATAAATTAGAGATAACTCAACTCACGATTAAATCTGAGCGATATATCGGCACTGACTCGGGTGGTATGGATCAGGCGATTGCTATTCTGGCCGAAGAAGGAAGCGCTAAATATATAGAGTTCATCCCTGAGCTCACGGCCACTAATGTTCGTCTCCCCTCTGGTGTCAACTTCTATATCTCCCACTGCGGGGTATCGATGAACAAAGCGGCCACTGCTTACTACAACACCCGAGTGGCCGAAACCCGATTGGCCGCTGCACTCATTGCCAAAAAGCTCAACATTTCGGGCTATAGATTGGGCGACCAGTTATGGGTTGTACAACAGGCCAGTGCTATACCCCTCAGCGATATGGGCGACTATATTAAGACTATTTTCGATATCAGTAAACCTTATTATACGAAAGAAGAAATTCGTCTTATTTTAGGTATATTTTATTTATTTTTTTGTAATTCAATCGAAATTTAATTTAAAAATTAATTGCATTTATTGTTTTGATAATACAATTATTATTAATAATCAGTTAATTTTTGGTCCATTATATGAAAGTCAAATGACTCAATGGTTATAAAACCTTTAGAGGAAAGAATTCATTGTTGAAATGTGTATAAAATCTGAGGAAATTTTATTGGTATAACTCACGCAAATGTGAAAATTGATTTATATTCATTGGATATAATAGATATAAAGATTGTTATTAACTCATGTCAAAGGCGTATAGTTCAATAACTAAAATAGATACAAGCTTATATTTCTTGTTAATTTATGATACGTTAAGTTTATGTCAGCTAATTATAAACTATTATTTGTTGTCTTTTCATCAAATGTTTAGTTTTAATATTGCAAATTCCTATAATACTTGATGATGAGTTTATGAAAAATATACCTGGGTTATTAGTTCACCCTAATAAGGTTAAAAGTAAACAAGTTTCATAATGTATTTCCTATAGAGTGATCACAAATTCTTGCAAATTTGTATAAAAACAGTGGAAACCAGAAAAAATTTTAATTTATCAGAAAGGTCAACAAGACAAGTCAATTTCGACCTGGAGAAATTTGGAGAATTTTTACAGTTTGGTCTTAATGGTCAAATTTTAGGATAAATTGAATATCGGTAATTCTTTTAAAAAGTTTGACATTAATTTGGAATATGGCATTGTTGAATTAGGCAGAATTGATATTATTTTAATTAATTTACTCACAATTAGTTAACCCATGAATAATTAATTATATTTTTGTATAAATGATAGTGTTAAAATATATTTATTATTTACTTTATATTGACTTAAAATTGAAAATATGGATTTATATTTTTTTATGAATTTATAACTCTTGTGCAAAATCAACTTTATTTTATTTATTAGTAAAAAAATCTAAACCCTTTTTTGATATCTCTTTGCGATAAAAATATTGAATTATGTGATTTAGAAAGCTCTAATGATACTATTAGTACTAAACTATAATACTATTACGGTACATTTTTACTCAAGGCCTAAACTGACAGACGGTCGTCCGGCCCTTTTACCGAGCTATACCAAAAAAATGCCTAGATTAAAGACTACTTTTCGGTCAAAAAATAATTACCTTAAAATGTAACTTTAATTGAGAAGGTAAAGTTAATATATAAGTATTTAATACTTAAGATTCATAACTACCTTAATGTAAAAACCTAAAAATGTTTAATTTGATCCATTGTTTTCTCCTTGAACTGAGTAATGAGATATGAGGTGCAACAGGAGAACATTTTCACTAATATGAAATAAATTTATTAATTGGATTCAACTTGTTTATTTGTTTCGGTTTTCAAATTTGAGATATTGGAACAAATTGGTTGAATTTTTTATATTTATAATTCTAATACAACTCAATATTGCTATTAATAAAATAATTTTCTTTGCTTTACTCGCACTCAATACTGAATACTGACGATGAGATTTTAGATGAGATAAATATAACTTTATTTTAATATTCATTATCACTTCAATCATTAGTAACTTTAGCTCCGGTATTAAGAGAAAAAAGTTTTGTTATTTGATTTTATTTCATTACTCTTTATTAACACATCTGATGATTGTAGTGAACATAACAAGTGGTTTGACATCTGTTTCACTACAACAGGATATTATATTTGTTGGCCTTAATCGGGTCAATATATCCGCACTCAATATCACTATTACGACCACTGGCAATGTGAGATTGTGTTTTTAGATTACTTTATATTTATCACTCCTGTCAGAGTCAACGGAAGCATTTAGGAAACAATCGATTTTAATTTGTTGTTAATATAAAAAAAAGTAAAACAAAAACTATTTATATCTCAAATCGCATTTCATTAGAGACACGAATTGAATGAATTTAATCGGAAAAATAGTTTTTTCAATTACAATATAAATTGAAACTCATTTAAAATTGTTATAATAATAGATTTATTTTTTCATTGGTTTATATCAGGCCTTGCCTTGAGGTTAGTTGAGCATAACTTGCACAGTGTTGAGGTCACATTAATAATCAATTCAGCATGTTTGATAGGTAGAATCAAATGCTCTCAGACCTTGGATCGGATCGGTTTGAATCGATGCGGATACAAGATCGACGCGGAGCTAACATCGATCTGATCCTAGGTCTGCGAAAAATTTGATTCTATCTAAATCAAATATACTGAATTGATTATTGATGCCTTTAATCTTTAAAATCCTTAAAAACCTTTTGAAATTCTGGTCTTTGTGTGCAAAATTATTGATTTTAGCCCTTTATCTCACAAATTAGTTTGTTTTCGAGTTCGGGACTATTTCCGATAGATTCAGCATGTGCGAATTAGTCAGAATCGATGTCTCAAGTGTTAAAATTCATTAATTTAAACTATATATTTTAGCGCCCTCTAGCAACTACATGCCAAGGTTTAGGAAATTTTACAAAGAAATGCCCTACTCAGAATGACCTCCTCTTTAGATGTGCATAGGTTTCTTGACATTCCATCTTTTAATCATACGTTTATGGCACAACTTTTGAGGTGTCACCTCAACACTGTGCAAGTTATGCTCAACTAACCTCTAGGCAAGACCTGGTTTATATTATTTTAATTTTTTCTATTCCTTAACTCAAATGATATTTTGTTGTTGTTGTTAGGCTAAGCAAAAGCATAGTTAGAATATGTTTTTAAAAAATAAAAATTAAGATAAGATTGGATTTGATTGGAAACATGTAGTGATTAGTCAGAAAGTTATAACTTATAAATGATTTTTTTGAAATTTTATTTTTTAATTATAAAGGCATTGATGACGAAGAACTGAATCGTGTATTCCTGTCTCGAGTCAGTGAACCGATAGATACCTTCAAACTATACCAAAGAGCACTTCACGTATACGAAGAAGCGTTTAGAGTACAAGAGTATCGTAGAGTCTGTGAGACCAGTGCTGACGTCCAACGATTGGGTCAATTGATGAACGAATCGCACCGAAGCTGTCGAGACCTCTACGACTGTTCGCATCCAAAACTTGATGAACTGACAGAAGTGGCCCTAAATTCGGGTGCAATCGGCTCTCGGCTCACTGGCGCCGGTTGGGGCGGTTGTATTGTTAGTCTAGTCCCCGAAGATAAGTCCCAATTATTCGAATCCTCTATTAATAAGTATTCAAAGTTCAACTGTAAGAGTGGGCCCTCCGCTGGGGGTCTTATATATAAATTGTTTTGAGTTTTATTCTAAAATACAACAAAAGTTTAAATAAATTTTTTAAAACCCATTTTCATAGAAATTGGTTACAATCTAGAGATGCTTAAGAGGGTATCCAATATGGGTTAATACAGGGACTAATATTTTAGTTGTGTTATCGTTTGTCTAATTAATACTATTGATTAGATTCAAGAATATTCTGTTAAATTTTGTGCAAATTCCGTTAGATTTGGACAGTTTTCATAATTTTAAGATTACATAATATTCTGCTCATTAAATGTTAGGCTTGTGAGCAATATTTTCCCGATTGTGTACAGGGTTTGGCCAATTGCCCATAAACTACCAGTACTCCCCATTTGAAATTCTTATGCATCTCTATTTTTGCTATAATTTCAATGCATTTGTTTTAAAATATAAATTTTTATTCTGAATAAAAACAAATTCTATGGTTGTTTTGGACCTTTTTATAAATATTAAATTTTATTTATAAAAATTATTAAAACACGTTTTATTTTATGTATGTTTTTTTAATTTTATTATTTTTTTAAATCTTTTAATTGAGTCATGAATTTGTTTTTTACTTCTGATTTTTTAAATATTGCCGTTTTTAATGGTTTTTGTAGTCAATTATTTAGTTTTGATATTTTTGATGCCAAATGAAAAAAATAAGTTTTTCACAATTAAGTCATTTAATGCCAATTAAATACTAATGCAAAGCACATTATAAATTGAATGTCATTTAGGATTTTTCAATAATCATTGCTTTTAATTACTAAATCACTCTTTCAATACTGTAATTGTATTTTTCCAACAATTTATTATGACTTTTGTGTCAAATATTTTTTTCAAAAATCCTATTATAAAACAGAAAACTAAATAATTTTTAACACATAATTGAAAATTTCGCGAAAAAAACGATGTTATAATTGAAATATTAAAATAATTTATCAATAAAATAGCACAAAAAGTAACAATTCTTTCACAACTTTATAACTAATTGTAATAATTATAGAATTTATACTTAAATTAAACGAAAATTTATGATTTTATAAAATTGTTTCGAAACAAATAACTTAAAGAATATTTTAAAAAATATATTATAAATATCTTAAGATTATATTATAATTCAATGTTTGAAATGAAGAAATATTTTTAATATATAAGTTATCTAAAATTGAATATAAGTTAGTAAATGAAGCAAAGGATGAGTTCTTTATATTCAAAAAACTATTCAATGATTAGATAAGAATGTCTTTAAGATTTTGAGGATTGAGCCGAATCTCTCCGACTTTAATCCGCTTAATACTAGTCTGGACACCGGCTGAAGGATCGATATCTATAGGTGAGTGAACTTTGTTGTTCTCAAACTCTTTTACATTGTCTTCATTTGATTTAAGATGATTTAATATATGTCTGATTGTATCGGCGCTCAATGGAAGTCCATTAGTGGTCACCATATGATTGTTAACCCTCTTATCGTCATTATTCCTATCGCTCTTAATGTTTTCGTTGAACTTTTCATTATTTTGGTGTATATTATCTAAATTGTGATTTTGTACAGAACTCTGATTTGGATTCCTGTCCTCTGATTTACTCTTTGATTCCGTTGACAGCATAAGCATATCTTCCTCTTCCTCATTGTTATCATTAGTATTGAACTCATTTAGCATTTCATGTCTGATGTCATGAAATCCTCTGAAATTTTGTTTGACGTGATTTCTATTATTATTATTAAATATAATTTTATTCCTTAGACTCTCTTCATTAGGCATTGAATAATAATTATGTTTCGGATTCTGAAATATAGATTAAATATAAATTTCAAGAATTTATGTTTTAAAACATATTAAAAAAAAATATTTTTGTCTTTACTTCGAATTCTTGAAAGTTATATCTGTTTTGGTGTTCGAACGAAGCCATAGGAATCACATCCTGTTGTCCATCGTTTACCCAATGAAGTAATTCTTGATTCACTTGTAGACTATCTGATGGCATATAGTCATTGTGCGCTTGTTTTTGTGGCCAATGATCATCGCTTTCCGACCAATGTTTCTGATATCGATTATTATAATTGGATTCTTTGGGATAAACTTTTTCATTCGGATAAACTCTGTTTTATTTATTTTTTTTGCCAACAATTGATACGAAAAATAAAAAGTTTATATAATTTTATCAAAATTAGAAACGATTTATATATCAATTAGTCTTAACTGTAATTCAATTAATAAGAAAACCCATTCAACAATTCATACTTGAAGTAAAACAAATAAGTAATTAATTTTGTTATTAAGTATTAATTTTCAAAATACATGTGCGGATGAGAAGTTATGCTATAAATATCTGCATTTTTAGTCTTATTTTGAGATCATTTAGATATTGAGATTAAATGGAATTTTACTTTTTTTTAATCAAAAAATAATGATTAAATAAATTGTCGATTAAAAACAGGTGTTCACCAAATTGTTCATCAAACTTGGGGAGCTCGGTAGCTCACTGTATAGACTGCAGCAGTACACTATGCAAAAAGTTTAAGCAGCGTCGAGAAAGGATAGTACTTAGTGAGGAGACCATAGGGTAACATCTCTCTCCAGACAAAAAATAACAGTCTGTTCTCCTTGAGGTAGAGTGCCGTCAAAAGTCAAATTAGGCGCATGACAGACGGATTAGCAGTGGATTTGCGCCCCACTAATAATCGATTCATAAAACTTTCTCTAAAATAAATTATATAAAAAGTAAAAACTATTAAAAGAGTTCTATTGACAAACACTTCTTGTATTGAAAATAATCTTCAGCTTACATCTTGAGGTGTCATAAGTAAAATTCAATTCAATTCAATTGTGCTTTTCTAATGGTTTAATTAAGGGTAAAACTTACAAAATCTGAGAGGGAATAATTAAGAACTAACATTGCAAATAAGTTGGTTACAATTCGGTTCAAAAATTTCTTTCATTAGTTGTCTGGAGGGATACCCAGGGGGAGTGGTAGAGGTCGGAATGCCTATCCCATCGAAAAATAAGCACGAATACACAAAGTAAAATCTAAAACTTTCAAAAGGATCAAATGGTGAAATGATAATGCAATAACCACACATGGACTCCTACCTAAGGTTTCGTTGAATTTAAGATTAACCCCTAATACTTTTACCTTGGGGATCCCTGGTATTATAATTAAAGATAGACATGTGTTTCTGCCAAATCAAATTATTATATAGTCACTTTTAAACACATTCAAATATCAATATAAACTGTTGAAACAGTTGGTTTTATAGGAACACATATTTATTTTGGGATTAACTTATAAAAACTGAATTTCTTTGAAAAAAATTATACTGAATTACATTACAATTCAAAGTACAACAAAAGAGAACTTTGAAAATATATTTTAGCAAATGGATAAGGACTAAAACTCTGATATTAGCCAATATAAAACTCAGAGAAGAGCATTTTCTTGTGTTTTTCGGTAAATTTTAGGAATATTCCTAAATTATTTCCTGGAGGTTCTCTGATCCACGAAAAGTACTCAAACGAAACTGATTTCATCGAAAATCACTTCAACGAAAATATTTTAGGGCAGGATAGGGTACAGTATGTTAGATTAGAATAAGGTAGATTACGTTAGGTTAGTTTAGGATAAGGTAGTGTAGGTTAGGATAGGATAGGTAGCTCAAAAATAAACTTACATGGGGCTTTTTGGTAATTCAAACTTTTAGGGACTTTTTCTTCATTAAAAATATTTCGTTGAAATCATTTTCGTGGATCAGATAGTAACCCATCTAAGAATTATAACAAACTCATTGGAAATAAGGTTTGGAGTTTGGTATACATTCCTAGATATCTAAATATTTTCGACTTTTTAACCCACATAACTACTTTGGAATTTAGTCATCTCTAATATAAATCAAACCTAATTTTATTTAAAAAACATATTCTTGAAATTGTATTATAGAATAAAGAAAATTTAAAATTCAAATAAAATATTCATTTCTCTGATTTAAATAGAAATTAATTAGATTTCAGGTCATTAGTCGA
>JAQFXN010003234.1:0-11257 GCA_034693365.1 Liacarus xylariae | reverse complement strand
GAGAGAGAGAGAGAGAGAGAGAGAGAGAGAGAGAGAGAGAGAGAGAGTCATTGGAGGGCAGGCAGTGTTGGTTTATAAGATCGCATCGTTAATATCGATCGTTTGTTGAAAGTATTTCAGTATTGGAATATACAGTAGAGTAGAGCAAAGCAATAGAGCTATAGCTACTGTACAATTGGAAATGCGATGACAAATGTGTGACTTTAGAAAAAGACGAACAGAACGTGTTAGGAACGGCTGATAGTAATTGCTCTCTTATTCCATTTGACGATCTTATCATAATTTTGAGCAATTGAAAAATTGAGGATTACTTTTATAATATAGGTAGAAGAGGACTGGAAGTATGTCGCTATGGTTTTGGATCGTCTGTTTCTATGGATTTTCACATTTTCATGTGTTGTTGGAAGTTGCTTGATTATTTTACAGGTACAAAAGAAACGACTGAAAGCCTTTTCAGTTGTAATTTTAAGTTATTTATACTAGTTCAATTGTAAAATTTAGCATATTAAATTAATCCTTGATTTACCTTGTTAAGGCACCATCACTTTATGATCCAACTTTACCAATTGATAGAATTCTCACCAAAATTGAAACCAAAAATTGAAGCAATAATTATAAAAACATCAGAATTTATATATAACTGAACAAACAATTAGATTTCAATTAATCCTGTATTACAACTAATGTAGAGTGCGTTCAAGATTTCACTATTCATTTAAACTATTTATTAAATTATATTTAGATTTCATTTATAAAATAATATAAGGGGTAATACATTAACGACGTCAACATTTTTTAGGATTTTTTACCCCTACCTCCCCCTTAATCCACACACATCCTACTTTGAATAATATTAAAACACGGACGTCCACATTTCAAAATTCACGCCCCCCTCTCCCTATGAAAATCGATTCAGGCAGAATAAAAGTTTCAAAAAGCGTTTAGATAAATTTTAATCGATATTAATGTTTATTTTTTTGCATTTCAATTAAGCCCTATGACAAAACTAAGATTAATCGTGATATTAAAATATATAATTTTAAATTTTTAAATAATAAATTATGAACGTCCAATTTTACAAAACCCCCTCCCCCAACTGCGTCCAGTATAGTCCATTTTTGAGCTACCCATCCCTCCCCCTATCTGTAATAACATCGTTAATGTATCACCCCTAATTTAAAGAAAGTTTGAAATTAGCATATATTTAACATTTTTAATTATAAACTAAAAAATAATTATTCAATTTATGTTAGATTCTTATATTTTCATTCATACATTGTCACACATTTAATACTTGGGCAGTCAAGTAGATAAATAAATTTTCTGTAAATTTTGTTTCTCATTGTCTAAAATTGAAATCTTTTAAAAATTTAATAACCTGGCTGCAAAGATTCTTCAACTTAAAATAGTGAAAAGATGCGTATTTAAGATTTGCCATTATCTACTATTTTCCAAGATATGTTATAGTTATAACTTATAACACGATGTTATTAACGAATATCCTGGGGTTAAAGTATACTTCAACACTGTTATGAAACGGATAGTGGATTGTATATAATTTAAAATAATTTTTCATATGATAACAAATATGCATTTGATAGATAATTGGGTGAAAACAGTTATACAATACAATGTTTGTTATTTAATAAAATTTATTTAAAATTTTATAATCTCTAAATTGTTTAAAATATTCTAATTCTTAAATTTATTTTCGATAATTCTATTGAAAAATTGCTAAATAAGTGGAGCATAAATTCACTACAAAGACATAGATATGGTGAAATCTCAATTCTGCAGACTTAATGCTTACAATTGAAATTTTCGATTGAGTTGAAGTGTTTCCTCTATAACTATGAAAGTAAATAAAATTTAAACTATTTATTTCGTCTAATATTCAGAAATAAAATACTCATTCTATGAATTCAGCAAATTCTATGTATTGTAAATGAGAATAGCCTACAGTTATTGTGCATTCGATAAGAGCATAAATTTTTTCATATTTGAAATTTAGGCCTGAAATACAAAGCATTTTATGTGAGATATGAACTTTTGAAATAAATCAACATATGGTTACATTAGATTTTGATAAATTATTTGTTTGATTTATTAATAAAGTAATGCACTTAACTATTAGCAGGGGTGTTCAAGGAATGAACATTTTAAATCTCATTGAATTTAAGTTGAATGAATGTTAGCTTATTGAAATCGTAAACTAAATTCAAAATAGTTGGTTTAAAATAAGATAATACAAAAATATCCTGATTGATGATTTCAATTAGATTTCAATTTCTAAATTGATGTTTGGAAATGTTTAACCCTGGGTATATTTGCAATTGATATACTGTACCAGTAGTGGACATATCATAGTAGTTGTCTATTGGCTAACATATTCGTTAAATGAAAAGTTTAATATAAAGTAAGGATTAGAGGAGCTATTCATTCAACAGATTGGCGATCCATTGATATCTGAGTCTGTTTTCCAAAAGGATTTATATACGGGTAAAAGGATTTGCCACAAAAGTCTCTATCTCTCAGTGCGTTTCTCTACCAAATAAATAAAATGCTTAATATTGTTATAGAGAATCGGAATGGAATGTCTGTGCAGTTAGTGTATGCAATGACTTCAGTGCCTTCGATGCCTTTTGCCAACAATGTTCAGCTCTGGTCTGATATGATAGGAAACATTTCAAATAGATTGGAATGAGAGCCACATGTTTGGACTTATAAGAAGACATTTAGGTTTTACAACTTTCATTTGTGTTTTTAAAAACTTGTGACATAACTGCACATAACCTAATGTATTGCATACTCTCCGGTTCTGACTGTGTGTGCATTTGTTTAGAATAACAATAAAGTTCAGGTTTGTATACTGTAGTAAATTTAGTTGTGTTCGTGAGGCTTATGAAGCCATGTCTAAGGCTTTGTTTATAAATAGGTTTTTGGCTAAACTTATCTATTTATAACAGACTTTTCTCAATTCGAGATAAACTATAGCATAAAAAGTAAAGCAAAGATGATATCTTCAGATAATATCTCGCTTAGATCTAGTCTTGCATTACTGCGCTATAACTTATAACTCACTGCTATGACTGCTATGACTGCTATGATGTGCCACACGCTGTGCCACTGATACCAATACAATCGCCAGTTCTTCGACTATCAAATTAAGAAAGACTCCGGTTTCTCAACATTATAATTAGATTAGAATACCTTCGCTCACCATAGCCACCATCGAAGCTACAGTAGCTCCACATTATTCTCCGAACTTATACTGTACTCACAACAGTACTCTACTGCAAATGCCCTTACCAGCGATTGCTTGTGTCACTTCCCACACAGTGCACACTTATCATCGCAGCTATAAATGCTATAAATATATAATTCTCAAAACCTAAGCTAATCTATTATATAATTCAAAACTCTTTACTGTATATTCTCTTCACTTAATTATATTTTATAAATGAATAAATCAAATGTATTTTCTTTTGGCGATATATTTAATTAATAATTATTAAATTAAATAATGAATCAAATCTGAAATATTGAACAAATAGAGTGAAATAACTAAGATGACCAAAAATTTTTAGGGTATTAATAAAGCTTAATGTAATTTATTTTTTGAGAAGATAAATTTATTTTCTATTATTCAAAAAGTTTATTACTATTTGAATTTCAATTTCAGTTAGATTTGTCTGAAAACTGAACTCAAATTCACATTTTAATCAAATCCTACCCATATTTTACTACTAAACAAATTCAACTCATTTGTTAAAATCACACTATTTGTGTAATAGCTTTAGTTTATAACTGACTGGCTATCTATTGAACATTTAAAAAGTCTATATAAATAGGATAATATCCTGAAAATGAGAATCGAAGGTATAGTGGTTTTATAATTTGACTAGCTGATAAGGTTGTCATGCATATTATATCATGGGGTATTTGAGGACATTTTCGAAACAATGATCATTTTGTCTTTGCCATCATTAGTCATCTCAATTGTAAATTAGACCTAAAATAGACGATCAATAGTGTAGCCTATCATTAAACATAGATGTGATGTGTTGTGTCCAGCAATTGCTACGAAGGGAAGTATTGGGTGTGACTTCCTTTTTAAAATTAATAGTAGGTATGCGTTCGCCAATACTTTCACTTCCGCTAACAACTCAAGCATTTCCAACAAAAATAAAAAATACTTAACGAACACATTATTACTGTATTAGTCATTACTGAGTTTACTCATATTTTTGTGCATAACTTTCATCTATTAATTGATTGCAATCTTTATATAAAATTCTTTAAGTTAGTGAAGGAAAAACTTATATAATATTGAGTACTTGTTTTTGTATTTCAATTAACTTTCCTTTTTTCCCCTTTAAAACAAAAAATTATATAATTTCCTGAAATGACGCTTTCGTGCACTCCATTCCAGTGCTTTCTCTATTTGTGTTATTAACATATTATTTGTAATAAATATTTTGTCTAACTTTGGCATTCATTAAACTAAATAAAAACTATTCAAAGTCAATGTCAAAATAGCTGCAAAATATTGGAATGAATTTTTAGAAATTGTTTACATTGTTGATATTAAAAAGAGAAAATATTAATTTTCAAAAGTTATTATAACTTATTTTTGAGACAAAATTAAATAAAATTTTATAATTATTTAAAATCAGAGGACATTTTAATGTTAATATAAAGACATATTTTAGAGAGATTTTAGAGACATAACCAAATATTTTAGAGTAAATTCCAGGGGTTGCCAAGTATAGCCCAAATACCCCCTGAGTTTGAGATTTTGAAAAATACCCCCGCCCCCTTCCATCTGTGCATTTTTCATATTTTGGGATTTGTATAAACCCCCTGGCATTTTGAGACATTTTTCTCAAAATACCCCCTTCTATACCCCTGAGACTCGGCCGATCTTGGCTAACCCTGGTAAATTCTTAATTTAAAGATACATAAAAATACACTTTTAATAATTAATGAAACGGAAATATATGTTTAATTTAACAGATTTATTGATTAGAATAGAGAAAAGAGAAAGAAATGAATTTTATATTTTACTTTTAGATTATTTAAAAATTCTTAAATCAACACAAAAAATGTAGAAATAAAAACTTATTCAATGTTTTCTATCAGAGGTTTTAATGCAAATAAACTGTTATTGAAGTAATGGTATCACGAATTTGAAGACCAGGTGTTTGATAGTGTTGTGTTTGGGCTAATTGTTTCTATCGCTTCAATGAATCGCCAATTTTTTTCTATTCTATTACTTATGGCTTTGAATTTAGTTTTGTTCGCCTAATATATAACTCATAATCAAATGGTATGGTATTTAGGAATAATCAAAAAGTAGGTCATTTAATAATTACATAACACTGGGATGTATGAGCGGTAATGTTTAGCTTTGGCCATCAGTTAGTTGTGTTCGCCTCTTAAATACACCTCTACTTCAGATTTGAGTTATTCTATAGTAAAGTGAAAAGAAGAACATAATAACAGTGGACTCTCTCCGAGTCTATTAGTGTAGTGGTCGAACCCCTATATATTTGCGGTTTTGTTTGAAATCGGAAGTCATAGTATTATTAAGTCTTGTTATACAACACATACTTTATTGCTTTTGGCTTTAACTCAATATAATTCTTATTAATTGTTTTTATTCTCATTTAATTACTTGCAATCGATTACTAATAAGATTTACAGATCTTTTGGCGAATACTAAAAATTATTCAATTTATGTGATATTGAGCTCAATATCATTTCGATTTACCGATAATATTATAATAGTATTTAAATCATATAAAACCGATATGAAATCAACATAAAATTAATTAAAAATATTCTAATTTAAAGGAATAAAATAAGAATAAACTTAAAATTATAGTCGATTTTTAGAAAAGTATTTCCTCTGAATATATTAAAAATAATAAAATTAGTTTTTCTTATTAATACTAAATTAAAATAAAAAATAGCATTATTTCATTTCATTGACAAATATATTAAAATTTTCTTATATTTTACACTAAAACCTATCGATGGTTTGTAGGAATAGCTTTTATTAGAAACTTATATAATATTGAGTAACGAAAGAGTGATTCATACATAACTCTAAACTAACGGCTTATAGACATTGAAGACATCGCAACGGTTTTCGTTTTGATTTTCATTTCCGCTAAAAATATAAGTTTAGAAAAGGAAAGAATATTTCCTATTGTGAGAGAAAATATCTTTTATATACTATACTTCCAAATGCTTTCACTCTTTACTATTGTGGGGCTAATTGCGACCCAGACCTTGGAGAGAGTGTATTATACCCTTTTCCTAAAAATATTAGAAATGAGGGTCAGATATGGGAGGTTCAGGCCTTCACACATGGAGTTAGCATAGAGTGCAAAGATTGTGATGGAGCACAAGCACATAATCGCGACCCAGTTTTAATGTTACCACAGTTTTTATATCAAACCAATTATCACAACTGTGAACTCGAAACAGATGCCGAGCACTAGCAGTACAGATGCCGGAGCATTGGAGGGCCAACTCTACATTAAGGCAATGAAACCCAGACAGCACTTCCTCCACAACCCTCTATGTGTGCAAACGTAACGTTCACTTTCATTCGGCCCCTATTATTGGTGAGCAAACCTACACATTGACAGCACATATTGCAATCGACGACCCTATCTGTCCGAACACTACTATAAAATCATTTTGGTTCTCATGCTTTTCCTTCCCCTTTTCACTCTTTTTTGATCTGCACATAGCATAGCATACCTATCGGTACTATTAAGTGGAGAATGTGTGATGGCCTGAATGAGTCTGTGGGGATCCATCCGATCCATCCTTCCTTGCGATGAGATTGAGAGTGAGGTAGCGGTTGAGCAAAAGCGAAGGCACTCTACTCTTGGTTTTTTTGGATCCCTTCACTTGTGATTTGCTTTAAATTCTGATGGTTTGGCCTACAAAACCTACAAAATTCTCGTTCTCTTCATTCACTTGATTCAACCAAATTATATAATACTGTATAACACAAGTGCAGTGAGTTTGGCCTACATTTGAGATCAAATTTTTTTGGTTCTCACGCTCTGTTCGATGTGAGGTAAGGCTGAAAACCAATACTATTACAACTGTTTGATCGGAATTTAGGCGAATCGAAGATTTTTTCTAACTTAACGGTGAATATAGTTTATGTAATATATATTAAATCCGATATATATCTCACGAATCGGTCTCTTTCTATCAAACGTATCGATTATATAATCTTTCCTCGAATAATAGCGAATTTAACACTTGGTTTAGTACCTGAACTTTCATAAAATATTCACATTCACTTTAGATTTATAGATAATTAGTTTAATTGACTCTTTGAATTTTTCAATTTGCATTTTCACTGAATGCTAATCCTATTTCAGAATCATTAAAAATCAATAATTATAATAATATTGATAAAAGAAATTTGTTAATTATTTCAAAAAATATAAATTAAAAATTAATTAATGTTTTCAACTTAATAAACCTCAAATCAAATTATTTATATTTAAAACAATTCTAGAAAATTGATTAAATTATCAAGTAAAATTTTGTTAAATTATTTAATCAATTATCAGATATAGATTCAAAGATAACTAATTGTAATACTGTATTATACAGTATATTCAGTTATGGTTTGACATGTTTTACATAACGATAACTTGTGTTATATTTTGATAAACCCAATGAAAAGATGCCATAAATTCAATGTTTTTCAATCAAAATGTTGAATAGCATTGAGTTTGTATTCAAATGTAAGTCTAATATAAATGAGTTTCTCTGCATTTTAAGGGAATCTCTAGAATATAGTTATAGAAACAATTTATAATGAGTGCAACGAAATCCTTTGCTCATTAATATTAAGTAACCGAATATATCTAACATTTCCGATGAGAATTACTATGACTACAGTTGACTACAGTCTTATATTAAAACTGAAGAGCAATAACTGTCGTTAATTTTTCTGGTTTTCAATTCTCATTAATTCTTAGAGTCAGGAGATTTCCAAATGATAAAGACAATGCTCTAAATCAATACATTTACTCAGTATTACTACATTTCATTTTACTCTAAGACTTAATTATCATTTTTCTAAATTAGAACATCAAAAATGCAATTATTTCTGCTTATGATTAGTCGCTCAGAACTATTGATTTGAAGAATATTTAATTAAACAAAACTTGTCAAACAAATTTATTAATTATTAATCAAAATATTATATCAAACAAATTTATTAATTATTAATTATTAATCAAAATATTATATCAAACAAATTTAGAAATAAAACCAATATTTGTAATCATAATAAATCTGAAGTAAAATCGATGTGTTTTCTAAGATTTCTAACAAGTTAGAACTATTTCTAAATGGGAATAATTGAAATTAACTCGCAGCTACATTAATTATTAAACAATGTGCAAGGAATAAATTATTTTTATATTAAAAAGTTACGAAATAAATAAATGATTTGTTAATTGTTTCTAGGTTTGATTTTAAACAAAAATATACAAATTAAAAATAATTATAAAATAATTTATTAAATGTGTCTCAAATATAAAAATTATTTGACAAAAAGTTTTGAATTATAAAATTGAAATTTCATTTAAACAATTTATAAAATAATTGAATAACAATAAGTTATAAATAACTCGAATCCCTATGTATTTAATGTTAATCACCAGTGACTTTAACTACTAATTACGAGAAAAAAAATCAAATTTAATTTTATTTAACTTATTCATACATAAAATTAATTATATATTATATAAAACTAGAGATGATATGAATAATTAGGCCTTCAATTCACTACTGATTTTGTTATAATTTTTGTCTAAATTATAGCGAAAACTTCAATTATATTTTCATAATCTATACTGATATCAAATAACTAAAAGTAATAATTGAGTGATCAATGATTGTTAAAACCTTTTATTTAAAAAAAAGTTGACATTTTTGCTATGAATTAGTTTGTAATTACATGAGTTTGAATTTGAAATTTTCATTTCAAAAAAGACATTTAAATTATAATTTAACTATAAATGTATGAGCGATGAAACGTTTTTTCCCTAAATAATTATCTAACAATTATCAGATCCGAGAATTGAGATCATAAACTATCTATTCTTTGACAATACTTTGCACTAATTATACAATACTTTTGTCACATGTTTTTGATGAATGAGAAATGTGTGAAAGATTACAGGATATGCAGTAATTAATGAATTTATTTGACAACACATTCGTTTCTAGAAATCAAATCATTATTTTTTTTATTCTATTCTTTATCTTAAATAATAATAGACTAGAGATTAATTTGAATGAAGAAAATGGAGGTTTTGTGCCATAAAAGATAAAAGATTCACAAACAGAATATAGGGATAGTATAATATTTCACAAATACCTATCGTCAGCACATGTACTCTATGAGAACAGTATGTCATTATGAAAATCGGATATCAGTTATCATTTATTTTTAAGAAAATATTATATTAGATAATATGGTTTGATATAAGCTTTTAGTATTAGTATTATATAACAAATGTAAAGTAAACTCCATTAACGATGACTTCCCTTTGCATTTGCTTTCGTTTGCATTTAATTGCTTACAATTTGTTTTGCATTTTCTGTACTTTTTGTTTTCTTACCCTCTATTTTCTGGTTTTAATTTGCAAAGAGAATGAATGCTCTCAGTCTCCCTCTCCTCTCTCTCTCCCAACTCTCCCCACGTTTTTCAGTTCACATAAGTATATGTTTTGGTATATTTGTTCACACAATAGAATGAAAAAATAAAATGCATTTTTAAAAAAAGAAAAGAAGAGAAGATTGCTTTTACTTGTCTAACAGTTAATCCATAAGAACTATAAGTTTAAAGTATTTTATTTTTAGTCACAAAATTTAGGATAAAAAAGAAGAGCAGAAACTTCTTTCTAAGCGAACAATTTAGAGAAAGCAATACATCTAAATGTAATGACATTATGAATAAAGACTGCGTTTATTCAGAATATAAGGAATATGAGGGAAGGATCGGAATTATTCATATATTTTTCTATAAAATAAATTTCCTCGAGTTTCACATTATATGATATATTTTTAAATGTTTATATAGAATTCAATAGTATTTCTAAGGTTTTCTAAACATTCGTTTAATATCTGATGAATATTTTTCTTCAAACTAATTTAACCTAGTTCTAAATTCTTTTCACATAATTTAATGAATTCTGCTATGCCTTTGTTCGTGTTTTTCTATGAGTTCTGTTAGTTATAACCAGAGCTTTGACAATTCCGGAATAAAATGTATTAAATTTCTTTCGTGAAATCGGAAGTAAACACTGAAAAATCGGAATAACATTTCGGAATTCAAAAATGAAAATTTTAATTATTTTAAAGGAGAGAGGGTAAAAGTCAACATAATTGAAAGACAGTTTTTAAAGTAGACTCTCAAAAAACTCATCGGATTTGATGGACATTTTTTTTCTAAATACCAACATGAGAGAAAAAAACAAATTTAATAAAAACTTAAATCAATTCTGTCATCATTGGCAAGATAAAATCTTCAGAATAATTATAAATATAAAATTTATTACTAGTTCAGTATAATTGTCAAATAAGTTACAATTCTTAAAATTTTAGAAAATTTGAGATTTGAGAAAATGATTTTTATTCATTTTTTACCATAAAATTCTTCATAAAATCACGTTTTTCGGACTTATTTCGTAATTATCGGAAAATAGGAAGTATTTGAAAATTTCGGAATTTTCGGAACATAAATGGGATCTTATTTTAATCCTTATCTCCTGATCGGTGAAGATTTCCTTAATTACGACAGGTCTTAGCTACAGGAAAAAAGTCGTATTTACGAAATTGTTAGAGCTTTGGTTATAACTGATTTTTTCTGTTTGTTATATTAAATGAATTATTTGTGAATTAAGTTTAGAGATGGACAATGAACTCAAAGTCAGGGGGGGGGTATAGGGTACTGATAAGAGCCTCAAAATTACAGGGATATAGGGTGGGGTATTTTTCAAACGTCAAATTCTTGCAGAATTAACAGAATTTTATAGAATTCAGGCAAATAATGATGAATTCTGTAAGAATCTAACAAAATTTGACCAAATTTAGCAAGAATATGACAAATGTTGCTATTTTTCTAAGAATTTAGATAGAATTTCACAGAATATCCTTCTAAAACGGGGCCGTTTTCTCAAAATTTCTATAGGGGTCTTCTTTT
>JAQFXN010003233.1:0-11260 GCA_034693365.1 Liacarus xylariae | reverse complement strand
AAGACAAAGATCTCGTTTCACATTTTTTTCTATTAGAGTTTGTATTAGTAGATATGATTTAGGTTTACTCTGTTATCAGATTCAAACCCTCAGTTAAAATCTCTGCAATTTATATATTTTGTTTACTTTGTTTTATTAAAGTATTTTTTGGAATGATTTTCATTATTTAATTCAGAGAATGAAACTCAAAATACAATAAATATTAGAATTGGCATTGAGTTCATAAATAATTTCATTAAATATAATACTCTGATCTGAGGACTGACTCGTGAGTGACATCAGGGGTTAGACTTTAATGACTCTGGCTCATTAATTTAGATTTAATTTTCCTCTAATATCTTTATTTATGAATTAAACAAAATGACTTGAAGTGAAATAAGTCGAAAATCTTTGGAGATATCAAAAAATAAATTTTAATTTTAAACTCCATTAGAAAATGAAATCAAATTTATTTTTTATTACTCGGAATAAAAAATTCGACAAAAAATAGTTTCAAATTTCTCGAACATTAGACATTGTAATTCTATGAAACTTTAATGGTAGCATGATAATGTTGTCTAGTGTTCAAAAAACCTAGTTTCTATTGATCCAGGATTATTTAAGTCTAACCGACAACAGGTCTAAATTCCAATGTATCTCAAAAATAAAACTTTTTCCTATTATTTTCTAGGATTTCATTAAAATCTGATTTTGTTTTTTTTCTATTGAACTAAATTCTTCAAACAATTCACAGAAACAAAAAACAAAACAAATATTTACTAATTATTTGTTTGCGTTTTTGAACAAATTAGTATATTTTGCAAATGGTTTAAACTATGCGTTAAATGACTGAATTTAGCACACGTTTCGCTATTTTTCGTTTTCTTTTTTCACTTATCTTTAAAATAATTATTTTAAAACTAATTAAACAGAATAACAGAATATATTTTAAAATCATAATAACTTTATTTAATATCACTGAAAATATTGATTACAGTATTTTATATAATTAGACAATTAATTGTCTAATTATTTAAAAGTGAAATTATATAATTACTACTGTATATACAGTATAGCATTGAATTAATAGTATCAATTGAACAGCAATAGTATTACATAACAAACTGAAATGTATTAATCCATTCATTCCTGTCAATAGAAATGCTAAATCAATGCGTTTTCAATCATTCAAAGTGTTGTTTATAACACAAATCAATTCTCTTTTCACTATTTCTTCTTTACATTTATATCAATCTTTCAAAATATGAGAAATGAATTAATAATAAAAAATATTGATTGAAGAAAGTATCAATATTTAGTGTTATGTCTTGAGATGACTTGAATATAACAACAGTAGACTAGTCTCAACTCAAGTAATGCTACGAATTTAGATAAAAAAAAGTCAGAAAAAATTGAAATGAGTTTTGTTTTGAGTGAAAAGAGAATAGAAATAGAAAAGTAGGTCTGTTTTAGTGATATATTCTTTATGAAAAGATGCTCTAAAAGAGTTGTGCGAAGCCGTCACTACAATAACTAGCGTTAGAGTTATCGCAGCAGTTGCTGCAGTGGTATGACATGACAGGGGCTCACTCTCATCAAAGATAGTTTAATCGCATTGAAAGCAGTTTTAGTTTAGAAAAGCGGTTGCTCTCCAACCATATGGCTCTCACTCCTTAACTCGACTATCAGTCAAAACTAACGATTCACTACACTATTGCTTAGTATACTATTCACATGTATTTATAACTTAATATTAATAAATATGTGTTCAACACATATAACATATAAATAATATTTATATAAAAGCGAAACATAATTTTTTATTGTGTAAAAAAACTTGTTTTCTTTTATTGATAGAAAATATTGTATACAAATATCAAATGCGATTATATTATGGAAAAAACTGAAAATTATGTTTTGCTTTCCTTTGACTATATTATTGAAAGGGAAACCAACAAAATATTAGTTCAACAGTATATGCCGTAAAAGGAATAAAAAAAAGTTTAACTCCAATCTAAATGCGAGGAGAAATAGCTGTGAATTCATAGATATTTCATTGGTTAACATTTGACAGCATAAAGAAACTAATATAGCGTCCAAAATAAGTGAACGAGACTTCTCAAGATTAAAAGTTAAGCGCAAACTAAGAATCGATCCAAAACTCACAACAATTTTGTTTATATTTTCATTTTGGGGTTCACTTCAAAACATGAACACTATTTTTAATGACAAAGTCTTGAGTAGAGTATTAAAAAAACTTATATTTATTATTATAATATCAAACACTGCATAACTATAAGCACATATACACAGAGCACATACAGGCATATATACAAATACTTACATTGGATATATTCCTGGAGCTGTTCGAACTCAGACGGAGATAACTTTTCCCATTTAAGAGTCATTTCAACAATCACTTCATTAAATAATTGCAAATATTTAATAAATATATATTTTTATCCTTATTTTTTGACAATCGATGAAAATATTTTTTAATACTTATGTTTCGATGATTTGTTAGTAAAAAGATATTGAAATACACAACTGAATGCACTTTTTCAATAAGTGGATCACAAAAAGTCTGTTAAAAAGTCTTATTTCGTGCGAAGACTTGGACTACTTTTGGGGATTTTCTTATTTAATATTATTATTATTAAACACTTATTTATTTTTATCTTCGCTTTTCTTTCAAGCGATTTATGTCTTGTACTCAATGTATGTATTTTTCGTGTATTTCTCATTCGTATTCTTCAATGGATTGTATGTTTGAATATATAAAAACTGGTTCTTCTCTATGTCTGTGTTGTTCTGTGTTTCCGATTCTGTTTATAATGAATCGATGAAAAGCCAATACAATAAATGTTTATATCGTTCACACATTGATGGAAGACATTCACTAATTATAATAATATAATTAATTAAAGAGCTCTTCGAATAAGTGATAGTTTTGTGTTGTACTGAATGTAAACTCATTCTCATTGCAATCGCTTATTCACTATAAAAACTTTTAAATGCTTAACATTAGAATCGTTAAACATTTTCTCACTGATAAAAATATCAGCGCTTTAAATACGTTCAGTACTGCAGCCAATACTGGAGAATGTTCTCAATGTTATAATGTTAGAGGTTATACATAACCCATGTATGCGACCAATGCATGTCTCAACAAATAACGTGCACTACATCTCGCTCTCCAACCCATACCATTCACTCTATTAGATATAACAAACTTACAGAATATTAGCGAATATTACTTTTAGTTTAACTAATTATCAAAATTTCTTCACCACTTTTGACAATTTAATCGATATTTAAATTTTATTTAATAATAATCGCATATATTTTCAAAGTTTATTTAATTATTTCATTTCTATAACTCTGCTATCAATTCAATTGTGTTAACGACAGTCAAAGTAATGCCAAATATATTCTGCAATATATGCCACAAATTCCTTGTCTCTCACACAACGCTATACCAGAATCGTAATCGTAATGCTTGCCTAACATTACAGCCATTTTCCGCCCACTTTTCCACTCTCTCTTCACACTATTGGCTCAATTTATATATATAAATGAGATAACTTTACACAATTCAAGTCTATAGTTAACTCTGTTATAATAGTGACACAACTTTTGTATCTTAAAAAGACAGCTTTTATAAATTACGTCAGTTTCGACTCGAATGACATTTGAAATGCAACATAAATATACCCCCAATACTATTAATACTATTTTTTAATAAAATAATTTATCATTTAATTAAATATTTTACTAATTTGTAAAAACTGAATATAATTTAATAGTTTAAATAAATTATTTCAGTTATTTTATTATATTTAACAAATGTGAAAAAATATAAATAGTAGTGTTGAGCATTTGAACAGAGATAACCAAGGGTGGATGTTTTGACAAAATAGTTTTGGAGGCAAAAAAATCATATTTAGTTAGTATCCTTTAAAAATTTATTCAATCAGAAAACAATATTCTTTTTTTATATTGCAATTCATAAGATTCTGTTGAATTTCGTGGTAATTCTATTAAAATATGTTATATATTTGACTAACATGTGAACGACACCCAAATATTCATATCCTAATAGAACTGAGTCATTCATGGAAACACTTTATGACAAATATTTTATTTTTAATTATTTGATATTAAAATTCAGTTATCGGTCAAATAAAATAATATAAATCCAAATCATACTAAATAAAAACGAAAGGATCTCATTACTAGAATTTAAATTCTTCATAGTCATATCCTATGGAGTATCTGTGGAATTAATTACCTAATATTGCAATCAAATTCTATTAAACTATGATATATTCTTTAAGATTTATTTGAAAGTAATACCATTAAAATAGGAGTAATCCCAATAAAATAGGTGTCTGTTTCCAGTTTGAACATGACTGCATTTAAGTGTTTATTAAATAATCTCCTTTTCTTAATATTGCATTGTAACAAAAATGCTAATTGTATAAACATTTATAACTTCAAAATAAATAGACTTAAAAGATTTTTGTGACTACAAATATAATCCACTCCCACTACCCCTCTTTCTAACAAATTTTGAGCTTATTGTTTTATTAGCTAGGTGGTCTTGTTGATTAAAAACAAACACATGTAATGATTACTTATGTCAACATTTTCTCCATTAAGAGTGTTTCAATTGAGCCTGATGAAAGGTAACCTGAAGGATTATTAACTGGGATCTACTTTGGTTGGAGCAGAACTTTCATGTTAAACTCAGAAAAACATTGAAAAAGTTAAATCATTTTTACCGATAGCCTAAGTGGCGTAAGTGTGAAAATTTCAATATTATTTATTCAAGAGATGTTAGGATTATTTGAACACTGTTCAAATTGTAATTTGAAAGCACTTCAATGTGGCCACCATTTGGCTTAATGTTTGTTCGAAACAAGTTACACATGTGTTACCAGGAGAGAATTTTTTTATTTTTCATAGTGGTCCTCCAGGAGCCAGGACTAAAAGATAGAAATGAGGGACCGAAATTTTGTTAATCGTTAATAACAAATACAGACACCCAGAGCACTTCCTTGCATGTTAATGATGTTTTTAGTGACCAATGGGGCACTTATTCTTGTTGGAAATATCTGTTCAAAATTTGGTAAATGTTTAACCCCTAATACACTTAATTTGGACATGCATAAATTATGATCTTAAGGGTCAAAATTAGAATTTAATAATCTCTTTAAATAATCAAGTTTTAAGATTAGGTATTTTATAATTACTTTTATAGGAATGTGACTTTAATTTATTTGGATATAAATACGACAAAACTTTCGTTACAAAGCAATACTTTAATTCAATTTGTTTGGATTGATTTAAAAATCAAACAAAATGTAAAAATTGGAAAATGTGATATTAGTAGAAATATTTTGTTATGTATAAAATTTTATGATTTTGCCTTGTTAGTAACACTTATAAGTTTCTGATATAAATATATTCCCATTAGAATATTCAATACAATTTAATAGAGAATTAATTGAAGCTCTACTTATAATTCGCTACTTATTGTGTGCTTAGAATGAAAAGCAAAATAATTATATTAGACTTGAAATAGATATGAATGAAAGAAAGGAAGGGAAAGGATTGCATATCTTTTAAATGTTAATACAGAATTTGAATCTTATTATTCTTGTGACCTATATTTGATTGATATATTATTTGTTCTGTTAATTGAATTGAAGAAAATTTTCTAAATCTGTAGTGTTTGAGAAAATTCTTTTGTATTTATATTTTCTATATATTTAGTAAATGATTAGAAAAAATAAATTCAGATTTTGTGAATCAATTGTTATTTGAATGAAAAGAAAAAAGTATAAAAATTAGAAATGTCTAAGAGAAAGTCAGTAAGAATATAGCAGAGATAACTAAATCGGTATGGAATAAATATCCTTTTACCAAAAATTTCACAAGATATCCTCTGATTTTTTGAGGCTTTATTTGCTTTCCTTTTATTCCTCTTTTCATTTTTAAAAATATTTTCACCCTCATTAGGATTTTGAAAACTTTTTATATGCCCTCCTTACTTGATCGACTTTGGTTTTCCATGGATGATCTGACAATAACTACTAGAAATAGGATATAATTTCGAGTCAAACTTGTCTAAAATAACAATATTTCTTGGATTTTTTTATGTCCAACAATAATTGTTATGGCTTCTTCATTAAAAGCAGATGATCTAAAAATCAGTGTGCAATTTTAAACAAAAATTTTAAATTAGCTGTCATAAATTTCAATATATATTATTTAATTTTTTACCTAGAAATTGCTGCAAAATGATTTAAATCAGAAGGTATTTAATTAATAATCTAGATTTAATAATTAAATATCTTAATTTAATCAAGAAAATATTTTGGTTTATTTAACGCATTTTAGATATTTTAGCCGCACTTACTGTACTAAAGAATGTGTTCAACTATAAGTGTTTTTCAAAAAGAGTTCAATAGATTATTATTAGTATATTTTAATTTGTGGTAGAAATTAATCTGATTTAATATAAAGCTTTAGGTAACAATTTTTCATGAGTGCTTATAAAGAGTTATGGTTGTTGGTTCCAACAAAGAACAAAATGTCATTATTTTGATGATTTCCGTCTGGGATTTAATCAAATCTATTTTTATAAAATTTTGCCAAATGTGTAAAAATTAGCAGACTGACTTTCTAGAGATTATGACGTAACTTAATGGGTGATATTTCTCAAAAATACTTTTTAAAGAATAACTTTTTCACGATTGATAAGATATTTTTAATTTTAATTCATGAGAGTGTATACTAAAAAAAGTAAAAGGTTGTCATAAATTAAAATTGATGAAATTAATAATTAGCTAATTTGACGAAAAAACACTCTAGCAAAAAAAGCGGCTGTTTAATAAAGTTTATTTCATTTTGCCATATTTAAAATCGGCTTCTCTGATAAAATCCTAATCGATTTAAGTGTTTATTGAGTTTTGGAGTTACAGAAAAACTTGTTATTTTGATCCTAAGATATGAAAATTTTCAAATATTACATAATTATAATTTAAATATCTATTTTATTTGTGATTAATTTAATATACTGCTGATTAATTAATAATAATTATTTCTTATTGACAACTTATAATTGAGTTTATTTTGAATTAATAATTCACTTTTTAGATAATTCACTAAAATTATCACAAAATCAAATCTGTTTTGAGTTCAGAATTAATTTCATAAATAAATCAGACGTTAAATATCTCATTTGATTTTATCTAATAAGCAGTTTTAAAGATATGAAAAGTGTAAAAAAGAAAAATTTTGATGAATTATTATTTAAATTAAATATTAGATAAGAAATATCAAAATAAATCTGAAGTTTATTAAACAAATCGATATTTCAATTCCAACCCATTTTTAAAACTTATAATTTCCTGCATTTTATGAACAATAAATCTTTTCTAATATAAATAAAATCCAATTTAACTTAAATATCATTTGAATTCTCAATTTTCATGTCAACGAAAAAATAAGTTAAATAAATAAAATTCTTTGATTACATTGAGATTATCGTTAAAAAAGACTAAAATTGAAAAATGGTATAAATTTTATAAATAAATTATGAATTAATTTGCAATTAATATAAATTACTACAAATTGATTACAGTCTAAACGAAGGATCTGTTGGGCACCATAGCTACCCTTCCATTCTTGTGAGGAAGCATTAGTCGGAATATTTTTTTTTATTTATTCGCATTCCTTTCTCTCCGATTTCTTTGCTTTAATTTCCATAAAAATAAGAATTCCTATAAAAATAACATTAAAGAAATCCTAGAACTGTATTGAATTTCAAGTGAACTCTAAAATATTTGCATTATTTTTCGATTAGATTTCGACATCACTTTATAGGATTTTTTTGCAAACATTCCCAAAAAATATTTTTATAACTTATGAGAGAAAATTGGAGTCTTTTCGATAAAGATATGATAAATAAACACATTATCGATGAATTTATTTATTATAATTTGATTGATAGCTGAATAACAACATTTATGCAATATTTTTTGTTATAAAGAGTAGTGCAAAATGAGAAAATTTAATACAGAATTTGGTCTGTGATGACCAAAGATAAGAAGATGGACTGGGAATTTCTTGAAATTTGGTTTACAAGAATTTAATTGCCGTTTAATACTGTAGTTTTCAAAAATCATTCCTACCTTTTTAAATGTAAAGTGTAAAAATATAGTGTTTTCAATTTATATTTGATTTCCAGTACAAATAATATTGAAGCCAATATATTGCCAAACGATGAAATCAGAGAGGAGAAAACCAAGGACATTTGTCACCCCTTCAATATCCCTGATCAAATCTTTAGGTTAGTTCACACATCTGACATATAATTTTTATATGTAAGACAATAAATACCAGTGATGTGAATTTTGTCCGGAATACCTCCCCCTAGCTTTTTTGCCGGATACCCCTATAGGCTCTCCACGAGGTATCCCCCCTGGCAAGTTTTAAGGAATGGCACCGAAGGCGATGTTTTCGAATTATTCTTTGAAATTCTGTCTACATTTACCAGAATTTTGTCGAAATTTGGCTAAAGTTGATCAAATCTTGTTGAATTCTTAAAGAATTCATTATATCGCCGTCAAATTCTGCTAAATTTCATCATTTGTAATTAAATTCTGTAAGATTTTGACGGTTCCATAGACCCACTAGGCTCTCATCAATAAATACCCGGAGCGTTTTGGACCCTCCACTGATAAATACATACAATTTTTGCAAACAGAACTTTAATACCTGTACTTATTTATTACAATTAAAATATGTTGCGGATGAAGTATTTAATTGTCCTATAGTGTCATTTTTTATTGCTTACTCTTAAACAATATTTTGTAGTTTTGTTTTCGTTCAATATTTCTGTTGAGTAAAAAAAATCTATTACTCTATGAAAACAATTTATTGGAAACATTTTTTTTATTATTTATTTTTCATTCATAGACTAAAATAATTATTATTGAATGGAATACCAGTTCTCTATGAAAACAAATAATGATTTAAAATAAACATATAATTAAATAAATGGAACGAATTCTCCTATTATTACGGATTCCAACAGTTTTATTACAGAGTAGTCAATATTTATTTTAACGAATTTTCAAATTAATTCTTAAGCTTTCATTTAATCAAAAAAGCAATTTTACAAAATTGTGCACTTTTGAGCATAAAATGATGAGCATTTATAAATAATACATTTTAAAAATTATTTTTATTTAATATTTTGATTGCTTTCATGTATTAACTTTTATTAATAAAAATATATCCTATTGAAAATCATGTTTTCGTGTCCAGGTAACATGTTACAACTAGGGCAGTGAAATTGGGCAAACTGCATAACTTCAACCTATGCAGAGCAAACAAATGTTAAGGCCCTAATTATAACTTTTCAGCAATATACATTGTATATTGTCGAGTTAGTTTATTTAATGGGATTGCAAGTTATTATTAATAATTTATTAGGTTGAACAAGAATGAACAATTAACCAATCAACAATTTGATATATTTATTAACTTTCAACAAAACCATTATTTAGATGTCAAAAATGTTACAGTTTGCTTCTATTTCTATTGGCATATCATTGTGAATTGAAGGCGGGACAACCGAATCTATATTCTCTTTTATCTTCGATAGCGGGAAAAAAGTTACAGAATCTAAACTTAGGAATTTATAACCGGTTTTTTATCCATACCTTCTCATCTTCTCCATCCACACCTGGGATTCTCTCTTATAAATATTTTAATTTAATCACAAATTGTTTTAATTTCTAAAAATGATCTCTAATTTATCTTATCATCACTTTTTATCAATAGGATATTTGCATTTTTTCAATTAAACTATTTGTTTGAAATAATCAATCATTTGCTTAATTAGTCAATTAATCATTGATTCATGTCATCCTTCAAAGTCGGTCTTAAAGATAAGACATTTATTGATATATTTTAATACCCAATGTTTTTTGAATTGTTTGCAGAGATGTTAGAGAAAATCCAACTTTGAATGCTTTCTAACTTATAAGACAAAAACGTTAAAACATACAAAACGCTACAAACGGGATAAAAGAACATTTTTCAAAAGTAATAACTTCATAAAAAATTATTCGATTTCAGAGTTTAATGCAGGGATGTCGAAGAGGGGTCTATCCCGGAATTCCCCTCCTAGCGTTTTTGTCAAGAACCCCTATAAGCTATCCGGGAGGTACCCCCACCCCCTAAGCAAATTTTTAAAAAATTTCGTCAAATTTATTAAAAATTAGCAATATTTCAATGCTTTGCAGTGAAGTTTCATTGAAAACCACTAAATGAGCTCGTCTTGCGCAATATTCCACTGGTTTTTGATGTGTTTTGTGCTAAAAAAAACTATGAATAAACCAATTTTATCAATGATTCACTGTTTTTGATGAGTTTTGTCTTAGAAAATCATACAAACCAGTAATGGAAAACTGCCGGTGGATTTTATATTATGAATCAATCACCCCCATACAAACTCTGTTAGAAACGAGTTGTGCTTTGCTTTCTAGCGGAGTTTGCATGGGGGTGTTTAACTCATAATATAAAATCCACCGGCTGTTTTCCATGTCTGATATAAACACCGATTTTTAGCATTAAAACACTTTTATTGGATATTGTGGATAAAATTACTTGGAAAAAACTCTTCCCTAGGGAGCAAAGCTGCCATTTTACACTCCCCTAGATCCTCCCCTATGCTCTCGTCGAAAAAATACCTCCTAACATTTTGGACCATCAACATCCCTGGTTTAACGCATCAAATCAATTGTTAAAACGATTATCTTTCAAAATGTTCACCAATAACATGTGAAATAGCATTAACAGGTATTGATAGTTCACAAAGTGTGAACTCAAAATTTTTTAAAGCCCATAAAGAGTTTTCAATTATTAAATAACTTGGAACACCAGGATCAAGTCTATATAAAACCTTAGAAGATTCCAAACATTTTATAATAAAGTTTTTAGTCAGGGATGTGCAGACTTGGAAATGATGAAATCACCACTTTTTAGGCGAGATATCGCCGAAATAATCAATTCGTGGTACTTTTCACATCATTTAAGAGGTCGATCAGGGAAGGGGGTATTTTGGAATTTGTTGGAAAATGTAAAACACAAAATAATGAGTTTTATTCATTCACAAACTTATTAGAGTATTAATTCAAAATTCATCTTTCATTCGAGTGTAGATTTTCTTTACAGATACAGTAATTAATGCAAAACTTGAATA
>JAQFXN010003232.1:0-11260 GCA_034693365.1 Liacarus xylariae | reverse complement strand
TATCACTATTGAATACAGTTTCTTCTCTTTTTTAAGCTTTAATAGAAAGAATACTTTACATTCTCGCACTCAGTTTTTAAAAAATCAAGTGTACAGTATTTAATTATTTATTGCTTACTATATTCTGTATATTGAAAATTGTTTGAGACTCACCTCAATGGGAACGTCTATCACTTCTTCGTCTTGCTTTTTAGCGAAGGGCACTAATCTTTTATAATATTCTAGAGCTTCCAATCGAAGTCTGTGTGGAGTAAAAGGATATTCTTGTCTTCTCCTACGAATCGTGTCGATAGCACTCCTTAGACTTTTATCTTTAATATTATTATTCTTATTATTATTTTGTGAAATGCTTTTGAATGTTTGCGATGAAGAATGAATGTCATTCAGGGAAAGACATGCCATACGCGACACAAATAGTGTTAATACCGATACCAATAACTTAAATCCAATCGACATCTTTCAGGCGATTATTATATTAAATATTTCCTAAATATAAAAAACAATTCATAAAAAAATTCTCAAAATAATTCCAGAAATAAATTAAATGGTTTGGAATTATTGGGTTTAAGTAGACGTTTGTCTAAAAATGTCTCAAAAAATACCGAAAATTACTATCAATGAAAATGACAGATAATAATTACATCTTGTAAAAACCTTCTAATAGATGATATTCTTGCATACTACTCCATTCAATCAAATAGCCATAGGGGCGAGTAGATTTTTCTTAATAAAATAGCTAGTTCTTTAGAAAATAATTCTGTATTTCTTATTACTAATAAGTTATTAGTAATAAACTGTCCTTTCCAATGTTTGTTTTTTGTTTACACTATAAATGTACTAATTGACGAAATATTCTAAAGCTGATACAGAAAACAACAGATACTAGAATTTTCTAAAATGGATTTTGTAGCCCTATTGACCATTAGCTTTGGCTATAAATTTTAATCCTCTAAAATATCTAGTATTTATTCTAGAGAACTTCAAAAACACCCTGAAAATGCATTTTAGTCTGAAAATTGTTCATTTTTTGGGACATTTTTTATGGCATGACGAAACAATTCAAGAAATATCATTTAAAACATGCCACATGTAATTCTCAGGTTGTGCTTCAGATTTTTACCAATGTACGTTATTCAATTATAAACAGGTCAATAGCAGCATCATGGTTTGTTATTCAAGCAACAAAAAAAATTCAAATGTGATTTTACCAATTTTAAAAATATGCTAACATGACTTGTTTAAAAGTTGCTAGAATAAAGACGAGATATGTTAAGGGCTACTAAATCCACTTTAGAAATTTCTAGTATCTTGTTTTTTCTGTATCAGCTTTAGAATATTTCGCACACTTAGTAGAATATTATTCTTTATTATAAGAATATTTTTAAAACTACTTTATTTTCAATAGCAAAAAAATATTACTTGATTTATAAATTTTTACATTTTTTTTATCTAATTCGTTGGAATACAATATTAATTAACATTTATAGCTATCATTAATTTAATTGAGATAATAATAATAATAATGTCATACATTTATTCGTTCGCGACATTCGAACAATAGGACAGATAGGAACCGGGTATTGATTTTCAATTGAGCTTTTTTCTTTTCTATATTTGCGTACGCTGTCGTGTAAAGAGACGGCAGAGTTGAATATGTGAATATGTGATTGACACTATATGTGAAGAAACCTTTGTGCCAATTAATGTGATTGCGATAGCTATGCGCAGGGGAGTTAAAAGCATCTGTTTTTATTATGGCCAAACCTCATAGGACCAAGTTGTAACTCAGAATAATACACTTGTTAACCCCCTTCCTTTCTGGCTTAGCCGAACTTGACCATACCTTACTAGAACATTTCAACCAATCTTGATATATTTTGCGAAATTGGCTGAAAATCAATTTGATTGATTCGTTTTTATCAAATTCTGTGGGAATAGCCATTAATATCATATCCACTTTTATACTCCAATACCCAAACAATATAAAACCCTGACAAATATTTTTGCATAAAATTAACACAGAATTTGCATTTACAAAATTAATACTTTTGATTGTCAAAATTTAATTAATAGCTGATTTTATAGCTGTTTTAGAGCTATTTTATAACAGATTGAAAATTCTTCTAAAAGTCCATTATTTAGTTTGGTTTTAAAAAATATAAATATTTCACTGAATTGTGAAAGATTTAGCCAACAGTTAACGTAACAGTAATGCAAAACAAAGTAATGATTTTTTTCTAATTTAGTTTTAATGAAAACAAGAGTTTATTTTAACAATTTTCTAATTCTAAATATTATATGAAAACAGTTATTGTTAGAAGTAGTACAGTTACAGTAACAGTAGTAGTACTGGTAGTTTTTGGGCGAATACCTTATATATAAAAGTAAATTATTCGAAATAAAAGCACTTTATTTCTAACTTTATTTTTTAATCAAATTTCAAACACGAACTGTAGAAAAGTGTTTGCAATAAACTTGTCTTTTATATACTCTATTGAAATGTCTGGAGTATAACGAATAAACAAATCGAAATAATTTTTTACACAACAAAAGAATAAAAGTAAATCGAAAATCCAATACACGATAAATAACAACTTATTTTTTACTTATAATAGTTATATAACTTATATATGTTTTGAAAATAAAATACAGTACTCTATGTTTTCCAAATACAACAAAATTAAATTCTCGATCGGAAAACAAATTCATAAGAATAGGCGAAAAGAATATATTCTTTTCTTTATAGAAAAGAATAAGAAAAATAGGAGAAACCCTACAAAAATAAGTTTGAAAATTGTTTTCTTGTTGACTAAATCTTCACATCTGTTGGAGAATTTAATTTTTTATTTAATGAAAAAAGAGAAGACAAGAGTAGAAAAAAAGTAAAACAAATTTGTCGAAAACGAAAAAAGGTTTTCTGTTTTAGTAAAAGAATAATTCCTCCCATTTGTTAGATGTTTCGGTCAAACAGTTGGTAAAAATAAATTTAATTCTGAATCTATAGTGGAATTTAATAATAGAAAGAAATGGATTTTTTTCTTGATTTCAACAAATAATATGTAATATATATTCTGCTAATGATTTATATACTCTAACTCTAAATATTTGGCTAAAATATTAAGTTGTCATTAATATTAGTCTATCATTAAAATGATAATTAAAAACAAATCAGCGAAAGCCTTAACAACACATAAGTACTTTTGATTCAAAAGCATATTATATACCAATAAATAAATTAGCAATTCTTGTAATTTCTCTATTCGTGTATTAAATCATTTATTATTATTAATTATAGTGTTTTCTATTTTAATGAATGAACAGGTCTTCAAGGGATATACATATCACGCATACAAGAAGAAAGTTTGGCTGAAAAATGTGGTCTAAGGCCAGGCGATCAGATCCTATCGACGAACTACACCTCATTCCTGGACGGAATCACTTGTAAGCAGGCGTTCAGAATAGTGTGCGAAAACGATTGTCTTCTCTTCAATATATGTCCCCGACATGAGGCTCTGTCTCATCAGCGCCGACATCACTGTTACGCGTGGATAGACTCTGATGGCAGACCAACATCGCCGCCACCGCCCGACCGACCAGTAATTAACGATTCGTCACTACTCGAGCGTCAAATGAATTCAATAAATTCGAGTTCTTTTAGGAGAAAATCGCACTGCAATGCAATCAATGATATTAGACAAGTAAGGCATTAGCTTATCGCACATTAGCTATAGTGCCTACCCTCCCATCCCCTTCCACTTACTCTTATCGGTCATTCAATTCAATCATATTTTCTTTTATTTCTCTTTATGAGTATTATTACATTCAAACTCTTAAAGTACGTCCAAAACCAGACAATAGAAGAAGAGTTGAGTGAATCGATTGAATTGATTTCCTTAAGATTTAGGAGTTGTGGACAAAAAAATCTTTGGATAACTTTCTTTTATTTCTAACAATTCTTCTATCTTTATAAAACTTCTTGTACTCTATGTTATATGCCGTTCAGTTTATAAGTATCGGTAGTTATGATTGTTTTAGTCTCTCAGCACTAGTAGTAATAACAGTTCCTTTCCTCAGAAACGCATTACATAACAAGTGTATAGTAAGACATATCGCATATAAATATTAATACTGTTCCCTATGATAGATATGAATTCACTTGTTTTTATTCTTGTTGTTGGTATATATAGTCTGTCTACTATATCGTTGGACTGTGTTGTCTCTGCGCTTACCTTTTGGTTGTTGTAGTTGAACAAGTGGTCAAATTGAAGAACAAACATTCCACTTTCAATCCAATTTTATATTGACATTAGTTTTGGATCTAAACAAGCGGTTAGGGTGAAATCAATATCATTCAGAAAATGTCACTCGTTTAAAAATTTAAATGATAGCTCTAATGAATTTAAACAAATTAAATATTAACTTTTCTGATTAATTTTATAATTTAGGTCTTTATTTATAATAATTTTGCCGTAAACAATAACATTTGAAATTGAAAAAAAAACATTTGAAATTATTAGGATTTTAGCACATTAAAAAAAATTCACTATTTAAGTAATTTGTCAATGTTTTTCATTCTTTAAATTTTAAATAATTCTTGTAAAAATTATCCATTAACTTTTTGCTGCTATGTCTTCGTAATTTACTAAATTAGATATGTTATTGTATTTTTGGATAAACACAGGATGTTTATAATAAAGATAGACACTTTCCTATTCTTTAGAGTTTAAAAATTTATAGCTTATAAGCAGTTATGTTGAAAAGCGCATATTTTTTAAATAGCGCGGAACAATATTGAGCCACCAGCAGAGGCTATCACTAAACAACATTCCCTACTTGCTCCACATACCATAACTTAAGCATTAATTAGTCCTGTTTCTTTAGTCTATACTCATACTGAATGTTGTTTAGTGATGGCCTCTACTGGTGGCTTAATAATGTTCCGCGCTATTTAAAAAATATACGAGAAAAATGCGAAAATCAACATAGCTGCTTATAAGGTATAGACAGTAAAATTCATAACTGTGCTGCGGTTCTATGTATACGTTAAAAAAATTCCTTCAAGATTAATACAAATACAAATAATTATTTTGCCTTTTTTTACTGAATCAAAATAATTTTATCTCCTGGCAAATTCTGCATAGCAATAACATTTATCATTTTAACATTAATTAAAATATTTTATAATGGAAGTTTTACGTCATTTTTCTGAATAAGATTTATTTTACCACGTTCTTTGTTTAAATTCAAAACTTATGTGAAAAAGAAATTGGATTGAAAGTGGCATGTTTGCTTTTCAATTTGACCACTTGTGCAACTACAACAACCAAAAGGTAAGCGCGCGCTTAGACAATAAATACACTCCAATGAAATAGTAGACAGACTTTATTTCCAGAATATTATATTACATGAGATACTCTACAGAATCGCATCAAAACTTTTATACTTATAATTGATGATTAGAGATGAATAAGAAGAGCGTTTGTAGAAAATTCTTGAGAAACAAATTCAATGTATTTATCGCGTGTTTGAAGAATTTTTTTATTTAGAAAGTTTCCAATGATTAATCACATTTTGTTTGTTATACAAAAATGTAAATTCATATGATTTTCTTTAAGTTTTAGGCATTATTTTGAATGAATAAATTCTTAATTTTTAGTATAATATAAAACTATTGATATTTTGTTGTAAAACTTTGCGACAGTTTTTCTAATGATTTATTTCTGTATTCAGTTTTGCTATTCATAGACTCAAGAGTTTGCTTTATTTCTTATGTTGGGCTTAAATAATCCGGAGATAGTTTTCATTTTTAATGGTCATTCGTTGGGTCTAAATGTTTCGTAACAGTAAATACAATCTTGGAATTAATCTCTAAATAGCATTTAATGTTCTTTATTGACTCAAAACCTCATCCCTTTAAATACGTTTTTATGTGATTCAACAAAATTAAACCAATCGATAAAATAAAGTATTCATTAGGAATAAAAGACAATTCTTTTAAATGCAAACGTGATTTTCAACAAAACAATAGTATAAATAGTTTTAGCTTTAATTAAATTTATTTTTTAAATTGTAATTAAAATTATTTATTATAAGTGAAAAGAAAACACCTATCTAAAAAAATATACAATTTTTTAAAAATTCAAAATATATTTGAAACTCTAAAATAATCTTAAAGTTATAAATGAAAATTCATTATAAATTAAATCAGTTATAAACTAACGGATGAAATGAACTAAACTGACATTTTTTCATTAAAAGCATGTAATTCTTAGTGCGAATGACAAAACTGAAACTTTTAGTTCAAAACCCATTTATTAGAGTCAGAATTGTATTCTCTTTAGATCTTTAGAACAAATCTCTTAAATAATTATATCCAACAAAAACTGATAGAATGGGTGTTTCGGAGAATTGTCTCTTTTGATAATAAAGGATTCGCACAATAAGAGCAACGATTGGATAAATAGTTTTATTAAAAAAAGAGAGATAACCAGAATTGGCAGAAATGAATCAAATGAACATAAAAATATAAGTATATTACTTGAAATGTTCCAAAATCAAAGAGTAAGCTTCACTCTTCAAACTGACCTAGATTAACTTAATACAATAAATGCAGGTTTTTGCCACTTGGGAGAGTAGAATAATTTGATCAAGTATCTTTTATTGGCTATCCCCGTATAATAAAATAAGGCAAAACATTAATATTGTTGATGAGATTCTTGATTTGCGGATATTAATCGCACTAATACTCTAACTTATAAAATATGGCTATAATTTTGGGGCAAAAGTGAATCAATGCTCTGAAAGTGAGGCAATAACCAGACTATTATTATTTTGCTCTTTCATTATTAAATATTTTCATGAAATATGTCTTACAGAAGATGAAAAAAATACAGAACGACACAAAGATATCTTTAAAAAAAGTTATATTGTCTTAAGAATTACATTTTATACTTTGTATTCCTTTGAGAACTTATATTCTTTTATATTACATTCGATATGATAAATGTCATTATTCTGTGACAAAAGAAGAGAAACAAATTTGAAACTCAATACATATAAACATTTACTGCTGTTACGAATCAATACTAATAAATCATTTATACAATATTTTTTAGTGAATATTCTGTTCAGGAAAATATGTTTTATTTATATACAGTCAAATTGGATTATTATGAACAGGTTGGTTACTAAATGAACCTTTATAATATAACCAGGTTTAGTTATACAGCGAGTAGACATTGACTATTAGATAGTTTATTTGTTCTGCTCCTATGAATTATTTGTTATTTTGTCATTAAATGTCAGAACAATTACTGATTGTATTTCATATTTATGTCACAAAACTCTTGTTATGAAAAATAATTGACTGATAAGCAAATGATTGAATTATCTATTGTTCTGAATCTTTTTTATTTCCTTTAGGTAACTGTAAATATGGAAAAGGGAATCAGTTTAGGTCTTATGATTAGAGGTGGCATTGAATATGGACTCGGAGTTTACGTGACCGGAATCGATGCCAATTCACTCGCAGATAAGGCAGGACTGAAGGTAATCATTAGACATACACACAGACAGACATCAGAGATGAGACACAATCAAGTGATGGAGTCATAAAACATATGTGAAAAACAAATTCTCTCTCCATTTCAGTCAATCCTTTATTCTTAGTCTTAATTTTGTTAATGGAATTCAATTGCGATTTCATTTCTCTTTTTTCTTGTTTTCTTTACTCGATTTCATTACATTATTTGTATTTTTCTTTTCATTCCTTCCTTTCATCTTATTTTACATTCTCTCGGATTTAATGTCAGAGAAAAACAATATAACCAAACACTATATGACAACTCTTTTAATGGATTTCGATTTGAAATAAACACAAATCAATACAGTCTTGTCGTTAATGACAATGCATTCAATACTTTGTTGTTTTAGTTTTATTTTCTTTCTAACGGAACGGCATTTGCCATATAATGCCTACACTGTATGTACCCATAGGTCGGGGATCAGATCTTTGCTGTCAATAACTATGACTTCCGAGACGTACTACACGACGAAGCGGTGGATATATTAAAGTCTTCTCCTCGGCTGACAATGAAAGTCAAATATATCGGTAAAGTTCCGGCCAGTTCTTGCGCTCAATTAGTTAAAGACTTCGACTTCAGTGAACATCAGACTCACAATTCAACATATATTCCGTCCTCGAGGTGTTCAATGCGTCGAAGTCGACACTCATCGCAGTCCCAGTCCAGTCCATCGGCAGCCAGAGGTACCCCAACACTAGTCATTACAGACAACGATTGCGATGAAGAGATGTTGGACGAGGAGTGCCATAAGTACCTTAAAGACAATGAACGCATAACTCTGGCCTATTATAAGAATGAATACGAGACCAAAGCCATGACTATCGATGCTTTCGCTGCACTATTACTAGAATTGTTGGACACAACAGAAAAAGTAAGCGATTCCAGGCATACATTCAATGCATAACAAAGTATAGTACTGTTCAAAACCAGACAATTAATGATTAAACTGTAAGATACTTATCTTACTTAAGAACAAGTGCGAAATATGCTTGCACAATTGCAGAATAATTCAGTGAATCCATACAATTAATTTTGGTTCTCTATTATACAGTATGTGAGCTATTTTATAACGTTCAATAATGTTAACAAGATTATTTTTGCTAACAAGAAGGCTAATGTTGACAAAAGCTTATTTTGTGAAAGCGTTTGTGGTTTTATTTTGAGGTTAATCCAAGTGAACCAATGTTTAGAATTTTTGAAAATATATGAGCATGGTCTGTGCATATAAGATTCTTCTGTGGTAAATAGTCAGTCCAATTTGATCCAGGATGCAACGGCCATATATAATTAGAATTCACCATCCACATTGTTTATCTAATGTACTTAATAAAACATAGTTATTATTCATTTGTTTGGTTTTTCCGCCAAACAATAGATTCTGTTATTCATGTTTTCGACCTTCAGAAACCCTATTATATGCCGCGTTGACAAAAATGAATTGTTCTTATGATTAAGTATTTAAGAGTTTAATTTCAATGCAAATCAAAAATAAAAATCGCTGACAAATGGGTCACTTATTCTGTGAATTCAAATGATTAATATATTTTCAAGAATTTCTAATTAATGCTTTCACACTATTTATGCACATATTCTATATTTAGTTTAATGAAAAAAATATTGTTTTGAATTCTTTCCAAAGCGAGAGAGCATTTGGAAAAACCTAATATTTAAATAATGATTAATACAAAAACAAATTGTTCAAAGATATATTTATATATATAATTACATATATTAATGAAATAATTGAACAATAATTTCCAAAATGTTTTGATTATTAGATTTACGTTTAAAAATTCTTATATAAATCAAAAATATTTTGTTTAATATAAATATAATACAAATACTTGTAGAATGCATTGAATAGTCGTTTAATGATAGGGTATATTGTTTGTAGATATCCAACACCCTTGCACTTTATGATTCATCTACAGATATTATAACTGAATTTCTCATAATTTAATAATTCTTTAGTATTATATGAATCTCAATAGTGATTTGAGAATCGAGTCATTGGAGACATTGAGTTATGATAACTGATGCTTAAATTTTTCACTCTTTATCTTTAAATAATTACAGATATATTGAATTGTTTTTAATATAACAGTTTATAATGAAAATCTCAAAATAATAGAGAATTAAAAATAAAATTCTTTCTGAATGTGTGTTACTGTAACAGTAGCGGCCATTCTATTCGTGAAAGCACCTGCAATACTAGCGCTTCTTCTCATTCTTGTAAACAGAGAATTGAGATCAGATTGAAATTAAATATCAAATCTTAATTAAGATATAATGCATTCATTGCTTTGAATTAAACCGATTCCCTTTGCTCACAATGACTAAAGAACTTTTCCGTCACCTAATTATATATTAATGATATTTTAGATAAAAGTGTATGAAATTAATTTAGGAAATGCTTTTCCTTTCCTTATAATCTATTATTGCCATTGAATTAAAAAAGAACTAAAAATTAACGATTTTCTGAAAAAAAAGAAAGAAAAGATAAGTAAACGCATTATTAAAATTTGGTTTTCAGTCACAGATTAGTCACAAATTAAAACAGACAATAGTTTTCTCTCCAAGAAATTAACGGCTCTAATATGTGAAGTAATATTTGATTGATATCATGTGTTATTCTTTAATTCAAGAGCTCATTATTAAAGATTAAGACAATCTTATTCTAAATATTTTAATTAGTGCTCTAAAAATAGTTCCTTATTTAGAGATAAAGAATTTCAAAAGAATTACAAATCCTTAGTAATTAGTAATTAGTTTCTCAGATGGCCAAGAGTTTCAAAATAAATACTGGACGAAAAATTAGTTTTTTTGTTGTGTTTAATTAAATTTCTTAAGAGAAAAACAAAGATATAAATGAAACAAAACAGAAGTTTGAGAGAAATTTTGTATAAATTAAACTTAGCTCTGATTGAATTGGTTTTTTGGCAATAGGCCTAAACATAATTAACTTGGTTAGAACTTATAAAATTGCTTCTTTCTAAAAATATCAATAGTTCTTAGATCTGCTTACATCGTTTTTATTATGGATCAAAGATATGTCTTAGTTTTGACCTATTTTATTTATTCTTCTGTGACTCTATTCAATTCATTTATAATTAATTGTTTATTTTTTCATTCATTTTTTTACAGAAATTGACAATAATGTAAATTTAATAGAAATATATTATAGTAGTACAGTATTGATATTTATGAAAAATTGTCTATATCAAGTATAAACAAGTAAGACTAAAATCTAGAAACTAGCCAGAAATGCAGACAATTTTTCAATAATATTAAATTAGGCATAATATTATTACTTTTACACTCTCCAAAATTAATTTTATATTTCTTTTTCTTTAAAACTATTTTTTTCATACTTGAATTGAATGAATGGAAAAGTTTTATAATCATAGTTATGTTCAGTAATTTTCAACTGAAAAATACATTTATTTAGATTAAAAACACATTTAAAATGTTGAAAATTGTAGAATTATCTCAAGAGAAATTAAAAAAGAAATAAATATTAGAATAGAAATGTTAAATAATAAATGAAAACAAAAAGTTCTTTATTTGTATACAAATGCTTAATAATTTGTTTTTACTTAACGATAAAATGCTGTTAAAAATAGCAATTATAATTATATTTGTGCTATTCCATATTCCAGAGCTGGTCAAGTGGAAAA
>JAQFXN010003231.1:0-11260 GCA_034693365.1 Liacarus xylariae | reverse complement strand
TTCCCCTAAACCTTCGTAATTGCAAAAAATATTCACAGGTTATTATTTTCATTCAATATGCTATCAAACCATATGAGATAAATCATTCAACTCCGTGGACCTCAGACAGCCCTTCATGGTAAGTTAACTTAACTCGTAGATTCTAATAGAGCTTACATGACGTTGACGTCTAAGTCAATGCCAGATTTTATACAGTACTTACGACGTCAGGGCTTTATCAGCTCTGATTTCCAAATATAAAATATAAAATCCTCATCTTTTAAAAATGCACAGATAATATGTAAATATTGTAGTATTTCTTTAATGTTATTATATTTGCCTAATCTGTGAATGACAGCCAAATGTTAGTTTGAAATGAAAACTTAGTCATTGATAGAAACTCTTTATAACAAAATTTTATTTTCAAAATATTTGATATTGAGATTAAGCTCTCGGTAACAGATTAATCAAATATAATAAAATAAAGCACAACACAAAAAATTAATGTAGTATCTGTGCATCTGTGTACGAGGGTTTGCTTCTCACCGAGGTGCCTATAATTTTTCAACATGTGCATCGATTTTAAAATTCTGTTCCTTTCTTAGCTTCTTAAGGCTGCTGTAGCTGAACTCCAAAAGAATTTAAAATTATATTTCATACACAACTTCTCAAAACACTTCTTAATATATTGCCACTACTCAAATGCTGCCTCTAAATTTTCCCACTAAACTATCCATCGGTTTACTAATAGACCATTAATAATGGCGAGAAATATAATTTCTATAAAAGGAGCTCTATTAGTATTTGTTTCTGTGGTCTGGCTAATTTTTCCAAAACGAAGATCATATATTCCGTTTAAACTAGGGGTGACCAATGAACTTAAAATCAGGTGGTATGGTGTACTGATAAGAGCCTCAAAGTAACAGGGTGTTATAGGGTATTTTTCAATCGTCAAATTCTTGCAGAATTAAATTAAAAATGAGGTAATTTAACAGATTTTCGACTAATTATGATGAATTCTGTAAGAATTTAGAAAGATTTTCATAGATATTTCTCCAAACATGCTGCCTTCGGCGCCGTTTTCTCAAAATCTCCAGGGTGATACTAATATGATATAATATCATGGATACATCATTTTTGCTTTATCACAGGTGGGGTGAATATTTTGGTAATTTTTTGGAAACAGGGGATATTTTGGCTATACTCCTCATTGGTCACCCCCAGTTTAAATCATCACCCGGGTATGAGGGATATCTCATATTTTATTTGATTTTAAATTCACTTATAAGAGCTCATATAAATAGTTGTTTTCTTGTTTTCAGATAAATTTTTATGAATTGAAAAATGATTTATAACCCAAACAAGATTATTTAATTCTTTATATAAATATTTTTTTTAAATGAAACAATTTTTAGTGTTGTATTTTCTACTGATTTATTTGCAATTATGTGTTCATAGCTTTATATTGTCAATAGACTAATGAAAGAGGAGGAACATCCCTACTATTACTATATAATTTCACAATTTTGAGGTCTTGGGTTTTTAACCTAACAGAAGTAAGTCCTGCCTTTAGAGATGATAAAAAACGTCTGAAATAAACTTGAGTATACTTTTGAAAACTTACTGTTTTTAAGGAATCAACAACTTTGTAAACAACAAACTTGATGTATTTCTGAGGCTTTCGTAACTTTGATAAATTATCTTTTTTATGAGGATTGAGCATGTTTTTGATGGTAACTCCTTTTTTAAATATTGTTTTAATGTCATGTTTACCTAAAATTGAGCGAATATTTTCACTAAGGCCTTGATAATAAGGGATGACTATAGTTTTATTGATATCAAAATCAGGTTTTTCAGAATTTGATGAACATGCTCTTTGTGTGGCATTTATAGATTCATCAATTATATAGCTAGGGTAGTTGTTCAGTAATAAAGTTTCTTTTAAATTATATAATTCTGTATTAATGTCTTCTGGATTTGAGGTTAATGCTATGGTGCGATACGCAAGGGTTTTAATTACGGATTTTTTATTTTGCATGCTATGATTTGATTTAAAGTCTAGATATCTATCGGAATGTGTCGGTTTCTTATATAGATTTAATTTAATCTTATTGTTATTTCTTTGTATCAAAATATCCAAAAATGCTAGTTTATTATCTGATTCATGTTCTACTGTAAATTTAATGGACCTGAACTTATGAGCAATTTTATTTATATGAGCTAGGAATTTGTTAGAATGTCTTTTATTAATTACAACAAATGAATCATCAACAAAAAATCTTAAAAATTTTATATTTGCATTAAAACTATCATGGGCGTTCTCAAATATATATGAAACAACTGTTTCCGCTATTACTGGGGATAGGTTGCTACCCATTGGAGCACCAGATTTTTGCACAAAAAGTTTTTGATCAAATTTAAAGGTGATATTTGACATGCAAAATCTTATCAGGTCTATAATGACACAAATTGGCAGTTTAGTTCTATCAAATAGTGACTTGTCATCTTTCAGTTTAATTTCAATTAAATTAAGAGCAATGTCAATTGGAATATTTGTAAAAAGGTTGACTATATCGAGGGACATCATTACATCATTTTTGCTGAGATTAATGTGCATAATATCTTTGGCAAATGACGTACTATCTTTTACTGAAAATTTATTGTTTCGTATAGTAGGGCTAATGATATCTGATAAATATCTTGCAAATTTCGATAATGGATGGTGATGATAGGGGCAAATAATTCTAGCCGGGTAATTTTCTTTATGGATTTTAATAAGGGCATAAATTTCAGGTATATCATACACATCCGGATAAATAAATTTATATGTTTTGTGTTCTATATATTCATTGTTCTTATATTCAGTCAAGTATTGAATTAATTTATTAGCAAGGTAGTTAGTGTTATCTTTGGTAGTTATTTCATATACATTTGGGTCGGCAAGCACATCATAAACCTTATTGTTATATCAGCTCTATTCAATACAACTGTTTTATTGCCTTTATCACTTTTAGTAATAACAATATCATTATAATTTTTCAGATTTTTAATTGCTATTTGATGATTTTTAGTTAGATTGTTATGGAGTTTGTAGTTTGAGTTGATTGTATTAACAATATCTACTCTAGTTTTCTCCAAGATAGATCTCTCTTTAATTAAAATACGTAATTTTGACTCAATATTTGCAATTAAATGTTCATAATTAATAGATCTAGGGGTAATTTGGTATTTAGGGTCTAATTTTAGTATATCTAACTCAAATTTATTAAATTCCCTATCAGATAGATTTATGACCCAGTTATCAACTTTGTTATTCGTTGATTTTGTTTTAGTTTTTTTATTTATTGTAAGTTCTAGACTTTCAATTTTAGAATTATGTCTTGTCCTAGTATCTTCTTGAACAAGATCAAAATATCCGCTAGCACGATATTGAATTTGTTTTATAATATCAACATTGTTTAACTTAATTTTTAAATCATCAAGCAATTTATCACATTTATTCTTAAGAAAATCTAATTTTTTATATGATTCAGTTATTCTATTCTTAAGTAATGTTTTGCTGAACTCTTTGGCCGCCTTTATTGAGCTAGCTATATTATCAGGCGATTTTATATTAATTGAATTAGGAATCATATTTTTAGCCAAACACTTACGGTTAAAATTAATATGTTCTTTGCATTTGACCATCTTTTTTACCTCCTTCTCCCACATTCTGCTCAATTTAAGACACTCCTCTCCTCCACATTCAACAATTAAATCATTTAGTTTAGTTTGATAGTTGTTGGAGCACATTTTAATAAAAATACATTTGAAAACTTACTGTTTTCAAGGAATCAACAACTTTGTAAACAACAATCTTGATGTATTTCTGAGGCTTTCGATCGGAATCTTCTGATCTTCATCAGAGAGATGACGGGAATCAAGTGGTACCCAATTTGCAGATGAGGTCTAACTTAGAGCTCAGTTGTGTCAGGAGTTAAGGTCATTGCGTTAGGTTTTACTTAAGAAGTGTTTGATTTCATACATGTGTTTAGAGCAACATTTTACGAAATGTTACAGAATTAAAACAAATTTTGATATATTCTATAAGAATCTAACAGAATTTAACCAAATTTAGCAAGAATTTTATAGAATTCTTCTATTTTTCTAAATGTATAAACGGAATTTCACAGAATATTCTTCAAAAAATGGAACCGTTGGTCTTAGCAGATGTTTCTCGATATTTCTAGGATTAGTTTCCTCGGTATTTGTTCAGGAAGGTGGCATTTTTTTCTTGAAGAAAATATAGTATTTTGGCCAAACCCCTTATTACACATCCTTAATGGTGAAGAATCTGAAATATATTAGTACAGTACACTATTCAAAATGTTAAGCATGTTTGTGGTGACTACCGTTACTACTGAGTGAGGAGACACCACTGGTAACGTTTCTCTCCAGACAGAAAATATCTTGTCTATTCTCCTTGGGGTAGAGCACAATCATAAGTCAAATTAAGCGCGTGACAGACGTATAACAATTGGTGAGAAAAATTAAAAGAAAGACAATTTTAATTCGATAAAATAGGTGATTGAGCGTATCAGCTCTTCATAGTTTTGTTTATAAATTTAAATAGTTGAATGATTGGCCACAGTCATTGTCTTCTTTTACTACTACCAAATGTTAAGTTTTTTAATCTGTTCCTGTTATTGTCACTACTATACTCAATATTTTGATAGGCAGATTAAATTTGTCAATATCTTTGTTAAATTAAAGTGCGTAGTTTAAAAATATCTCGGTCTAATCATAGTTAATAAGAAATATTTTTGATAATAACATATAGATTGCTGTATACGTCCATACACTTGATTCCGTTTTGGTGAATAACTTCTCCATATGCTAATCATTTTAAACTGACTTTGATTATTTGACTATTTTGATTACTTAATATGTAGTTTAATTTTTAAATCGGCTTTGGAAGAAAAGGGAGTATATAGATTAGTTTCTACCCACATATTTACCACCAGTTTTACTACTGCTGCCACCTATTTATATAAATCTCTTTGCTTTACAAAAATATCTTTAAATACCTTAAAATCACCTTGGAATCTGACGAGAAAACATTCCTATAGATGTATTTAACTTATATATATTGCCGTTTCTTGTATACAGTAGTCTCGGTGATTTATGCAAAAGAACAGAATATAATGTTAGATAAAGTACAGAAAAGGATAACAAAATATATTTGTAATCAATTGTGTAAATATGACATGGAATATGAACTAAAATGCGAAACGGGAATCCTTATTCCCTTCATTTTCCCTTCCCTTCCCACTCCCTCAAGGGAAAGGGAAAGAATGGATTTCAAATATATCTCAAGGGAAAGTGAAGAGAATTGATTCATAGCATACCTGAAGGGAATGGATTGAAAGTTGGTTAATAAGGGAACCGCGGTATCCATACTTGAAGGGAATCCATTCACTCCCTTATAGTGTTTAGACCTACAGTTACTGTTACACAATCACAGTATGTATTTGTTTTGGAGTTTTTGTTGATCGCAAGAATTTGAGCTGAGATTACGTATGTGTGTTGAAGTAATTCACGGGAGTGAAAGGAGTGGGAAGGGAATGGATTCTAAACATATCTCAAGGGAATAGGAATGGAATTGACTGAAAAATAAAGGTGAAGGGAAGGGAATGGATGGAAATGTCAGGACAATTTCGCACTCTAATATGAACACAGATTAAAGTTTTGTTTTTTGCAAATTCATTCATTAGAAAATGAGAAATAAAATCTTTTAAAAATTAGTTTTCAAATTAAAAAAACAATTTTATTGAATTAAATAATAAATTTAAAGATGAGTTGGTTTTCTATGAAAATTCAATAAATTGAACTTTTTTTTGTAAAATTAATTTAAATCGAATTCATTTGTCTGATAAATATATTTTTAATTAATCTATAGAATTGTTTAATAATTTGCAAAAAAAATTTTTTTTAAGAAATGACTGTAATTATAGAATATTCTTAAACCATTTGAATTTGTATTTAGAATTATTTCTACATTTCAAGACATGTTTTATAATCTTTAGAAAATTATTATTAATATTCTTATAAAACAGCAAACTACCATGATGATTAGACAACAACAACAACATTGTGCATTTGTCCAATTTCTTTGTCCCCTGTTTGATTCTGTTATGTTAATATAGTTGGCAATAGTTGACTGAAGCTGTGGTTGATTTTGAAGTGGACATTGTTGGTTTGGGTGTTGATGAGCTTGACAACTCTCAACAGTTGGCTCGTAATAGACAGGTTGATTAGATACGCTAATTTGTGCTGGTGGTGGTGCTGTAGGCACCGTAGATATATCACCACCAGATTGTCGATAAGCAGGCGGATGTTCGAAATGCATATTTTTAATTGCTTAAATTTATATAATGATTAAATATTAATAAAACTTAGTTAATTCTTCTGTAGATCCAGAAAATTAATTCATTCTAAGCTAAAAGTTTTAAATTATTTAATTATTTAATTGTTTGACAAGCTCTCAGCTTCGAGTTACTGAAACACTGCTGTATTAATTTCACAATTTAGCATTTTTAAATTTTTCTTATTTTGTTCGATTCAAGTGTGTAAATAAATGAAACGAATATTATATAAAAATTTCCTAATTAATAATTATTTTTTCTTATTTCATTCATATAAGAGAATAAATAGTTTCTAAGGTCATCCTAGACAGTGTAGGGTATTGTGAAGGGATGGGCGATCAGCTTAAATTCAGTGGGGTTTTAGCATACTAACAAGAGCTACAGAATCAAAAGGAAGTTAAAGGGTGATGCTATATATAAATCATAGATTCTTGTAAGATTTAATTAATAATTGAAAACTACGTAATTTAACAGAATTTTACTTTAATTGTGAGAACATTTAACTGAATTTGACAGAATCAAGACAAATTTTGATATATTCTATAAGAACATAACAGAATTAGACCAAATTTACCAAGAATTTGATAGAAATATTCTATTTTTGCTGAATATTTAAACAGAATTTCACAGAATATTCTTCAACAACGGAACCCTTGGTCTTTGGCGCTGTTTTCTCTATATTTCTAGGCTTAGGTCCCTCGTTATTTGTTTAGCGCAGGAGGGAGGTGGTATTTTGGTTTTTTTCGTAGACAGGGTAGTATTTTAGCTAAACCCCCTATTGCCCATCCCTAGTGATGAGGTATCTGAAATATATTTCACAAAACTCCATTGATTGGATAAAAATATGCTATCAAATGTAAGCTAAACAGAGTTTTAAAGTAATAATTTAAAATTTGTCTTCACTTCAAAATGTAAAATTTTTTTTAAGAAATTTACGAGTATTAAAGATGTTCATTTGCTATTTTAAATGATAATAAGCTTAAATAAATGTCTTCAGAATAATTTTTCAATATAAGGAGAGCTCAGTGGCTGACTGGCTAGACTGCTGTGTAATATTCAAAATGTTAAGCAGGTGTGACTACGGTTAGCATTGAGTGAGGAGACACCACTGGTAATGTCTTTCTCCAAACAAAAAATATCTTATCTATTCTCCTTCAGCTAGAGCGCAGTCAAAAGTCAAAATGAGCGCATGACAGACGGATAAGCAGTGGATTTGCGCCCCACTATAACTGTTTCTCAAAAGTTGAGCTCCATTTAAATAGGGTACTTTATACAGTATATATAAAAGCTTTCCTAAGAGATCTGATATTGTAGCAGCAGCATGCTATAGAAGTTTGATTTATTTATTTGACTTATAAGTAATCTATAAAATTATAAATTTTTTATAAATATAAAATGATATCAAACATTAATAGTAATACACTTTTTGTAATTGACGTTAATAATAATCTGTGTCAATAATATTAATTATTCTTCTGACTAATTATTATTTCCAATTAAACAAAATAACCTCTACTTTATTTGAACAACGGCTTAATTAGGCATAGTGATTAAGAATTTATTGCATGATAAAAACTATTTAAACGATAAATCAGAATTAATTAGAATTATATTAGAATAAATTAGTTTAGAGTATTTATTTAGCTATTAATTTCAAATTTTTATTTTCAAATCAAAGAATGTATATTTTATTTAATGTGATATTATGTATGGTAGCTAAACAATCATATTGTAATAAGCATAAAGTACCTGAGCCGCCGATGATAGATGAACAAGATCATGAACAATGTCTAAGAGAATTCTTTCCCAAATACTGTGTGGAGAAAAATGAAGCTGTCCTACAAGCTGTAGCAAAATGTGGCGAACAATTTATTCCAAAAGAAGTTTGTATATTTTGTGAAAATATATTTTTAACAAATTAAACTATTAGAGGTAACCAAAATACCTCCTATCTCTGAATAATAACAAAAAGTACTCTCATGTCTCTGAGAAATAACCAAAATGCACCTGAAAATATATACATTTAAGAGATTTCCTAATCGAGAATTCTGTCTGTAAATCAGCTTTTCTTACATTACTAGTCCATACATAATACATAAGCAGTGAAGTCTAACCTATTCTCGCCATTCGATTAGGAATTCTCATAACAGTAAATACTGTGCCGAAGGCCAGTATTTGAAATATTTGTGAAATTCTGTCAAAATATTTAGAAAAAAAAACAGAATTCGTGAATTTCTTTCTAAATTTCGGCAAATTTGGTTAATTTCTTATAGAAATTATTATGATTTGCTTGAAAACTCTCAAATTCTGTTAATTTATTTCAGTATTAGTCGTAATTCAGTTATATTATGTGATTTTGACGATTGCAAAAATCATACCCCCTGTGATTTTGATGCTTTTATCAATAACTTATACTACTTAATTTTGATTTCTTTAGCCACCCCTCAATTACGTATTCGGGATTATTGACTCGAAAATATTCTAAATTTCTTAAAAACAGATGACCTCAATGATCTATGACGTAAATTAATTACATTTTTGCATTGGCCTAAGGGTAATGTGTTCCCTATCTCAGTACCATTAGATATCTGTTCACAATTAACGTTACGCTATGCTATGAATTTACAAATTAAAAAATATGATTATAAAATAATTAATAATAATAAATTTATTAAATTATAATTAATCATCATTATATTCTTACAATTGTTATTTTTAATTTAAAAAATAGGTCAGGACTATTGAAGAGCAATGCATTACTGAAATCAGAGATAAAGAAGGTCTAAAAGGAAAACCAACACTTGTTGATTATCAAAATCTAGAATGTAATTCAAAAATTTCTAAAAAGGTGATACGATTAAATAATCTAGCAAATTAAAATTTTCTTAAATGCTAAAATTATTATATTTTTCAACATCCGTAATTTAGTATCATAAATGTTTGGGTAAAAAGCTTACCGAAACAAAATGGAAAGAGTTGGAGAAAATATACCCGGGCACACAACTCGATGATAAAGCACACGCATTAGAGGTGTGTATTTAAAATTGAAATTAATAATAATTATTTTTTAAAAAAAAATGATTTTTGATTACTTTTTCAGAAATGCGATTGTGATGTCTATAAAATAAAGCACAATTAAAATGCTATTATTAATCATTTAGTCTTAAGATAAATAAAAATTAAGTTCTTCTCTCAATATATTGAACAAAAAAATATTTAGTAATTTATTATTAAACCAAATTAAATCTATTAAGTTATTGTAACATGGTCATATCATCCAAAGCAGCATCCTAAACAACATGCCAGCATGGCAACTAAACAGCATTGTTCATTATTCAAATTACTTTGTCCTCTGTTTGGTTCTGTTATGATTATAGGTGGCTGAGGCTGTGGTTGATATTGGAGTGGGTATTGTTGGTTTGAATATAGTTGTGGTGGAATACCCATGACTGGTGGCGGGCAATAGACTGGTTGAGTAGAGGCGCCTATTTGTGCTGGTGATGGTGTAGGCACTGTTGGATTATGAGCACAAAATTGTTGATATGTCGCAATGCATAATGTTCATGGTCAATTATTATATGATGATTTGAAATTATTGCTTATAGAGTATTTTTCATATTTCTAAAAAAAATTAGATTTTTTTAAAATTTGACCATTGGATTAGAATACATGTGTTTAAATAAAATAGAGAAATGGTCAAGAAGAAATCAACTTAGGCTTTTAATTGCGATATTTAACTATTCTAATTTATAGTTCTTTAGTGCCACTTTGGAATTAGATTAAATGAGAGAAAGTAGATTGAAATTTTGATCAGTTCTTCATTAGGCTAAATGTGAATTGTAGTATAAAATTCAAGTGTAATTCAATAATACACTACTACTTTTTTCAAACAAAAATAAAAAGGGGGCATTTCTTTTAAAAAATAGCTATTGCTTTAGAAATATAATATTACTGCATAATAAGAATGTGGGATAAATGTGTCATCGAGAACATGTACATGTACACTTATCACACTGCAGGGATAAGTGTGTATTAAAGTTCTCTCCTGTTCATTTTTCAGATTTAAGAATTTTGAATACTCCCCTGAGCATATTGAAAAAATATTCTCAAAGTACACATTTTATACGACTAACTTTGGCCATATCTGCTATAGAGTCTCTGATGGCCAAAAGTATTTATTGCCATCAATTCACTTCATGTGCAGATTGAATGTAAAAACAAGTATTATTCAAGTTTTCAAGTTTACCCTAAAATCATTTAAATGTAAAATTTGAATAAAAATTTTGTTTTTTGACTTGCTTTGGGCGAAATGTATTGTAAAGTAGGGGCAGGAAAGGGGAGGTTCTTTAGTCCAGTTGGAAGTGAATTGCGGCCGATGTCGGATGACTTTGGGTGCGGTCGCGGCCGAATCGGTCGGTCTCGATGTGGGGTCGGCGGCACAAACACAGTCTTTAATCCTACAATGAGGTGAACGATCCAAAATTGTTGGGTTGTTAGTTTAGCTTGTTAACTTATTTAATTTGACACAACTTATCATGTCTATCTAAATTGTATTAATGTTCTCAATTAGCATTCTATTTGTTTAACTAATTATAAACTACAAACTACTCTAAGCTTTCTTTCAGGTCAAATATCATCTTGAATTACAAATTATTTTTTAATCTGTCTGAAATTGTGATATTGCTATTCTAATATACATTAAATAATCTGTCATTGTTAAATAAAGATTATTTTTTTTACTTTATTTACCCTTAAAAACCGGTTTTTATTATTTAGCAATCATTTCTTCCCTTTGACAGGAGTATAGCCAAACTCGTTTTTTTGAGATATCAAAATATACAATCCTAAATAAAACAAATTCTGTGGACATCTCTGGT
>JAQFXN010003230.1:0-11260 GCA_034693365.1 Liacarus xylariae | reverse complement strand
GTACAAGCAGTGTTTGTCAATATAACTCTTTTCATAGTTTTTTACTATTTATATAATTTGTTTTTAGAGGGAGTTTTCATTGATCATTTATTAGTGGGGCGCAAATCCACTGTCATATCTGTCTGTCATGCGCTTAATTTGACTTTTGACGGCGCTCTACCTCAAGGAGAACAGAAATGAAAAGTTGAAGCATAAGGCATATTAATACTAATTTTGCTTATAATCTTAGGAATGGGAATGATATGAATATTCTAGATTTAAGTGACCAATTTTCTTTTTATGAATTCTATCAATTTCAACGAATAAGGTATAGTCAAATTATACACAACTAAATCTGATCAAGCACACCAATAATATAGGAAATTTTGCAAAATAGTACTTGTTTACTTCATTGAAATTAACAAAAAAATTCGATTAATTACAATGCAAGCGAATATATCTGAAGATACTGTATATCATCATTTAGTTTAATTCGTTAAGTGGAACTAGGTTATTTAAATAACAAATTGATTTTTAATTGAAAATTATTTTCTCTAATTATTACCAGAATCAATTTTGAGAAGAGGCAAAGTTATTAGGTTTTGAGCGAGTTTTTATCAGTATTTCGATTATACCAAACTAGAAACCGGACTTTTGTATTGCAGAATATCTTGAACTATAGAATCATTGCTATAGAACTGTGAGCACAAAGTAATGCAAACATCATTTCTATAATCTACTCATTTGATAAATATTACTAATCGCCATTAGAAATCGGATATGTATTGCTTTTTACGCACAGCTCTATAGAGTTGTTTCTGTAATGCAATATAATGTTTATTAAATTAGTAGATTATAGAAATGATGTTTATATTACCCTGTTCTCCGCCCTATAATGCGCTCCTTATCTGAAGAAAAAAGTTAATTTTTTGCAAAAGTTTAAGGGTACGCACTAGACGACAGGTGCGCATTACACGAAAATTAATTTAATTTTATTGAAATTTCTTTATATAAATATTTTATGAAAAACTTCTATAAATTTAAAAAAAATAAAATTAATTAGTTATTGAAGCCCTCCGTTTCAGGTTCATTATCGTAATTCATTGCATTTTCCTCAACTTCATATTCATTAACACCAAACTCATTACTTGCCTTACGATTTCCATAATTTTCAAAGAAAATGGCTTCTAATTTGCATTCCATAATATAAGAATGACGTTGTCTCGGCATTATACAATGTATATGCATGCAATGTATATGTTTATTAATGCATTGGAAGTTTACAACTTTTTCCATATATTTTTAAAAATCCCTTAAATATTTTCACACAAATGATATACTGTACAATAGTTTAAATTATTAAATACCGGTAATTGAAAAACAAATTAAATGTCTACTTTAAGATTCCATGTGATTACTGTTAAAATATATTTAGGAAATATCAATTGAAATACGCTGATAGTTCAGAGTGAATCTGAATAGAGATTTTGGTCAGATTATACAATTTATTTGCATATCTTTGAATGCTATTAAGTTTTAATAAACTTCATTTAGTGCGCATTATACGCCGGGTGCATATTATCTGAGTAAAAATTATAAATTTTTCAAATATTGAGGTGCGCATTATACGTAGGGTGCGATCTATAAGGCGGAGAACAGGTACTTTGTGTTCACAGTTTTATAGCATTGATTCTGTAGTACAATATATTCTGCAATACAAAAGTCCGGTTTCTATTCCCAACATTGTGGTCATCTCTATCCTAAGGCAATTGGAGTGGAAAATCAAATCAGTTGAATGCCTTTAATTTAGTTAATCACTCGAAATAAGAGCTCATTTAATGATAAGCTTTATTTGTTTTGACACCAATGAACTATATCAGAGCCTTTTTATACAATCGATTTCTTGATAAGGATTGAAATGTGTTACACAATAAGGTTTGAGCAAATGTCAAATATAAACGATTATAGAAATATCGCTTACTGTGTCTACAACTTTCTACCCCTCTGTGAAGAATTGGTTCATTCAACTCATTAGGATATTAAATAGATTTGATTCTTATTGACCTTTTCTTGATTTAAGTATTGAATGTATTAATACTTGTAGTATAAAGCACTATAAAGTATTGATATAGTGCTAAAACTAGAAGAGACAATATTTAAACTACTTGTGTAATATAGAATTCTTAATTGCATAAACAAGGATGTCAGGAGGAGGTATAGGGGAGGCGGAGATCTTATGAAATTTTGTTCTCAAAATGTAATGCAATACATCTGTATATGGCTAAGTAAAATGGCTGATCCAATTTGAAGTTGCTAATTTCACAAAATTCTTGCAGAATTTGATATATAGAATATTTAACTGTATTAGACAATGTGAAGCAATTTAAAGAATTAACACAAAATATTGAACAATTATTGCAATTTATTACATATTCCCACAGAATTTGCCGAATATTTTGCTATTTTATGGAATAATAGAACCATTGTTTAGATAACTACAGTATATGACTATTAGAAGGAGAGATAGAGAATTTCTCTTCTGCAAAATTCTGTCTTGTTTATCACTATTTTGAAATTTTAAGAAGTTTTGAAGTTTATTGTGGACATTATCTCTGTCTTAATAGTTGCAGCTAAGATGCCAAATTCCAAAACCACATGGGGTATTTTTCTGAGAAATCAAAAGAAAGGTCCAGGAGAAGATAAAATGACGAATTTTGTAAATGTTATACGAGGGAGGGGATGATTTTGAAAATGATAATTTTTAAATAAAAATTCTTTTAAAACCGGTTTTATACTTTATTACTCTGTACTATCTATACTTAATAGATTCAAAATAAAATTTAAGAATATTCTGTAACATAATCTGATAGAATATTCTAAAAAGAATTTAAAATTGGGGGATATATTTCTAGAAGAGCTGGATACTAAAACGCTAGGGGTTTTCCGGACTGAACTCAATTCTTGCCATTATATTAATACAATACAAATATAATTAATAGAATTAATAAATTTTAATTACTTTTTATTTTTAATTGAAAACAATTGAAGCACTTATTGGGACTACGCTTTGACATTGAATGTGGAAGAGATTGTATATCTTCATTGTCACCAACAAGAAGGTAGTGGTACTATAGTATTGGTGGGACAGGACGGGGTAATGCATCCACCCATAAAATTTCCCAAAGGTGGACACTTATTGTCTTTCCTGTCGTGTCTGGAGAACGGTCTGATGCCTTACGGCCAACTTGACCCTCCCCTGTGGTCACAAAAAGGTAAAGGTATGGCTTATAGTAATACCACTGCTCTATAATTGAAGCTTAAGCTCAAAATTGAGTTTACTTTTGTTTTTACAAATGCTTGTGTATTGCGATCGATATTCAGGAAAAGTCTTTCCGAAACTAAGACGTAAAGGTCGGGGATCTACCCGTAATAAGAAGTCACCCGAATCTAGTGTAAACACTTCGAGCACACAACCCATTGAAGAAGAAGATGAAGAGCCCTCTGACTATGTTTTCCGAATTATCGCTACTTTTGAAAAACCAGAAACTATTTGTAAGAATCGATAAATCTTTTTAAAAAACTTTTATTTGTTTCTGGTTTTACACATTTATAACAATTGTCTCAATTCAGCCCAAGAATTGTTTGATCCAAACATTACAAAAACGGGATTTTATCTGAAGAGACCATTCAATGGCATTAAACCCACAAATTCCTCTTCCATTAAACAAATGAATTCAAAAAGTGATGAAAATATAAACAAAGAATCAAATGATTCACCAAATGCTGACAATTATTCGACAGAAGACAATGGAAAGGAGGAGAAGTCGAACATTAAGGTGTTGTGCGACACAATGCGACGACAAATCATTTCCCGTGCATTCTATGGTTGGTTAGCCTATTGTCGACACCTGAGGACTGTTCGAACACATTTGGCTGATTTGGTTAATCTTAAAATGATTAGTTGTGTTGAGCCAACAGACGCCACGACCGGAGTTACCACTGCTTTGTGGAACGCAATGAAATCTTCTGACGGAAGGATAGCTGACTTTAACGAAGTCTATAGACTTATATATTTCGGTGGAGTTCAGCACAGTTTAAGAAAGACTGTTTGGCCGTACCTTTTGGGTCATTACAACTTCGATATGTCTGACTCAGAGAGGAGTGAAAGGGACAGAGATGTGCAGCAGATGTACGAAATGATTATGTCTGAATGGCTGGCCGTCGAAGCCATTGTCAGACAGCGAGATAAAGAGATAATGGCCGCCAATTTGGCCAAATTGTCTTCCGAGAGCAACAATAGCGCAGAGATTCCACTGACAGGACCTAAAGATCACAATTTCAGTAATGATGTATTTGAAGACATCTCTGAATGCGATGAGTCTAAGGCCTCGAGTCGTAAATCTTCGACTCAAACCACTGAACAACAAATAAATAAAGAAATTAATATAAATAAACCCATTTCTGCGGCGAGACGTCAACTCCAAAGGCATAAACAGGTGGAGAGTCAGAGCAGTAGTCAGAATATAATTGTCACCAATTCATCGATTGATATCACAAACACATCCAAACCCGAAGACAGCACTGAACCAACTGATCAGAACAATGCTGATCCCCAACACCTGCCCATTGCTAGTAATGGAGAACCCAATTCTCAATGTGTTTCTCCCGTTTCATCTAATGGAGGCGTTTATACTGTAAATGATTTTATCATTCAATTAGACCTAAATCTGCTATTCATTCACTAATTATAACTGAAATATGATTTACAGAACGAACTTTTGGATCTCTTTTCACTTAATATTCATCGCATCGATAAAGATGTCCAGAGATGTGACAGAAATTTCTGGTACTTTACAAATGAAAATCTAGAAAAATTGCGAAATGTAATGTGCACTTATGTATGGGAGCACTTGGATATCGGTTATGTTCAGGGAATGTGTGATTTAGTCGCACCACTTCTCGTCATATATAACGACGGTATCGATCCCTAACACCTGTTTTCGATTTATTATATCATTAAAAGAATTATTTCCTAAAATTCCAGAAGTGTTGACATACAGTTGTTTCTGTGAGCTTATGAAGCGAATGGTAGCCAACTTCCCGCACGGGGGGGCCATGGACTCACACTTCGCTAATATGCGGTCATTGATTCAAATACTGGACGTCGAGATGTTTGAGCTGATGCACCAAAACGGCGATTACACTCATTTCTATTTCTGCTATCGTTGGTTCCTTTTGGACTTCAAAAGAGGTCAGAGTTTGTATCCATTTCTCAATTAAATACCTTTAAATTAATTATTTCAGTCTTTATAATTGAACTGAATTCTCATTAGTTTTATTGATTTAAATACTGGAACTTTTATACGGAATATGGAATAACCAAAACTTCAATAACTCAGGGTTAAGTTAGGTCTTCAACTTAATGAACAGCAGGGATAATCAAGGTTAACCGTCAGGGGAAATAGAGCAGATTAATTTTTCAATTAATTTGCAGTTTGTTTATTCAGGTTCAAAAGTCATAGGTTATTGAAAATTTTTCCGGTAAGCGATATTTGAGAATTCTTCCTGGTTAAATTTATCTAACATAATTTGAGAATTTTTATTGCTTGATCATACTCATGATTCCTATACCCTATACCGATTTATATACCCTATTTGTATAAACTAATTAAATTAAATATTTAATGATTGGTTAAACAAATAATTTAACAGAACTTGTTTACGACGATGTCTTCTCTGTATGGGAGACAATATGGGCCGCGAAGTATATCTCTTCCTCGAGTTTTGTTCTATTCATAGCATTAGCGTTAGTCGAATACTATCGCGACATTATTCTCGAAAATAATATGGACTTCACTGATATCATCAAATTTTTTAACGGTATTTCATCCAACCATACAATACTAGTCTAACAATAACTGTTTGTTCTTTTATCTCAGAAATGGCTGAAAGACACGATGCAAAAGCTGTTCTTAAGATTGCAAGAGATCTTGTTCTACAAATACAAACCCTAATCGACAACAAATGAATTAACTTTTAAAATGAGTGATCTATTTATTAATTTATTGATTAAAACTATTCAATTCGTGTAAAACGTATTTTTGAAGTCATATATATTTTAAACTATTATTGATATTTCAAATCTTTACAAAAATATATAATATTATACTCTATTTATTAAATTATATTAATGTTAAAGACAAACAAATTCTATAAAACTAATTGTTGATCCTTTCGAGTGTTAATAAACATATTATTAACTCATTATTAATCATATTGTCTTACAATTAAATTCTTAGGATTAAGACTTCGTCACTGAATCAACATTAACTCAATTCTCTCAAACACGGATAGCACAGACTTAAAATACTGTAATATCAGACTTATAGCAGAGCTGGTAAAGAGGGGTACAGCTGTTGAATGACTCCTAATTTTAATTGTATTATTCGTGCAATTAATTCAATAGAAATTTAGTAATACTTGAAAACTAATCACTTATTCAAATATGAATTACAGAAACAAATGAATCAAATGTTAGAATCAATTTATTGAAATAGTTTTACAAAAAAACAAAACAATAAATTTAGTCAAAGAGACCGAAACCCATGTCTTCGTCCTCTTCTTCTGATTCCTCTTTCTTTTCTTCTTTTTTCGCGTCCTTTTTCGGTGAGTCTGCGGCCGCCGGAGCACCTGCTGGTGCGGCCGCTGCCACAGCTCCTCCACCCGATGGAACCGACGCTAATTTCTCTGAACCTATGGTTTAAATAATTAATTTAATGACAGATCAATTGAAAATAACATTTATTCGCAAACCTTTGGCAATGATTTCATCAATGCTTTTGCCGTTAAGTTCTTTAACCACTTTATTGGTCTTCTCGTCGTCGACTTCAATGCCAACACTACTCAATATTTTTTTGATGTCTTCTTTTGAGGGGTTTTTATTGCCGCCCAAAGTGGCCAAGAGGTAAGCCGACACATAACGCATGTTTAAGTCAGGGATTGACGCGAAAGTATGTCTAAACTTAGGGATCAATTGATTTAATCAATGCTTTACACGAACTTACGATTCGCACAATGTTTTGCTGAAACGGAAAGGGATGTCAAGTACTGCACGTGTAATCCACTTTACGCTCCTATACATAGTGTACGACGTCTTTTAAATTATTTTTATTGTAAAAAACGTCTTATTGTTTACCAAACGATTGAAAACTTAATTCAATTAAAATAATTGTTTTTATTAATTAATATATAAATTAGTGATTAATCGATAGAATGGCCGACCGATTGACACAATTACAGGACGCTATAAACCAGGTATGGGTTGTAGTAATGGTCAGATGAACTCATTATAAAACAATTGATTTGTCTCTAATTGAATGCCGACTTAACCTGTTTTGACCCTTTGGTCCGAACGACAGCAATCGGAGAACTTCTGCAACAGCATAGGTGTGCTCCAGCAATTCGCCAAGCCCACTTTCTTCCCTGAGTTCGACAAGTCGTCGTCTAAATCGCCAACAGTTCAAAACCAAAGCTCCGAAGGTTTGGATTAATTGTTGAATAATTTAATCAAAACTAATATTATTTAAAACTATTTCCAAGACTTCGCGCATTTATTCGCAACACTTATTGCCAGAACTGCTAAAGACATCGATGTTCTGATTGATTCACTTCCCAGTGAAGAGTCAACGCCTGAATTACAGGTATTTTGTCTTAAATTGTTTTGATTTTTTATGTGTAAACCTTTGGATGATTTTTAAGTTCTTTATTAAAATCGGTGTTAAATATAAAGTCATATAATTATCTTATATTCAATGCCTTAAAGTCGGCCGCTTTGAGACGTTTAGAACAGGAGAACAGCGATTCGGCCCAAAGACTTGAGGAGACAGTCAAACGAGGAGAGGCTCTATTGGAACAAATACAGACTGCACTACAAGACATCGCACAGTCACAGCTCAAAATGCAATGTTTGCAATCAACTGATGACAACTCTACTAATTCTTTAAATAATAATTAATTGTTTTATTACTTTTTAATTAATATTTATTATGTATTGAATGATTTAAAGGATTAAAAAACAAAAAGTACTGTATCGTTGCAGTGAAGGTACCACAAGACCAATTCCACTACGTTTAACCCTTACCTTAACTAACAGTTATGTAAGCGCTGTATAAATATCTGATTTTGTATACAATTGTTTGGATTAAAAAATAAAATATTTAAAAATGAGAAACACTGTTATTATTCATATTTTCCAAAATTTACATTAATTACAAAATAATAATTTATTATTAATAAACAAGGCAGCAATGTGATCTAGGAGGTTTAATCAGATAAGATTTTGAAACTGAATCATATCTACTAATACTAACTCTATTGAACTCCATTAAAATCTATAGAGTTTGTAAGAGTAGATATGATTCAGTTTCAATCTCTTATCTGATTAAACCCCCTAGATCACATCGCTGAAACAAAGCAATTAATTTAGTGTTTATAACAATTTTGCATAAAGTTTCTGATAATTCATCGAAAATATCAGAAAATTATTAATCTTCTTTTAGGAATAACCAAGGTCTTATTGTGAGAAATTAATAATACTAATAAATCATTTATACACTGCCACTACCTGTAGTTCAAATGAAGCTGATCTGCTCAGAGGTGGAATGTGCGCGTAATTAAAGGCATAAATTAGATGCACCTTGCACCTTACTTGTTAGAGCGGAATTGAACATTTTACTATACTGTTATGATTCATTTGTCATACCATTACACTTTAGCCTTTATATCAATTCTTTCATAAGTTATGAAAAATTATTAGTGTCTTTATCTGAGACTCCGGCTGATGGAATCCATGGCAATGAATTATAAGCAATCAGACTGTAAATTGTTTTACAAGATTAAAAATTTCAATCATAATTATGAAAATGGCTTAGGGATCTGGAAGGTCCAAAACAAGTCCAAATCGACAAGGGGGTATTTTTTCGTCGAGAGTTTAGAGGGTATCCAGGATGTGGTAAAATGACAGATTCTGGCAATTTTGGACTTTATGGTTCAGGAGGGGAGTATCGGTTTAAAACCGATACTATGCCTCATTTATGAAATATATTTTATGAGATTTAACAGAATAATACAAGAATTTGACAGAATAGACGGAAATTTCGGCGCGGTTTCCTAAAAAGTTGCCATGGGGGGAAGGGTACCTCGTGGAGAGCCTATAGGGATATCCGATAAACCCTTCCACATCATTGAAATGTCTAATCTTTTTCCAAACTTCTTATTCTGCATTTTTTCTTTAAGTCTTGATAAATGTGTTTAATGCAGAATCTAAAACATTTTATTAGATTTTTCTAATAATTTCTAATGTCCTTCAATAGTGAAATCTGCTTTTAATTTGAAATTCTTAAAATCCGTTAGAATAAGTAATGACAAGTTTTGTCAACAGTGTCAAAGGATCAGCGGAAGGAATTTAATCAAAATATTTACACAAGTTTATTTTCGGAGAAGATTTATTAGTTGTTGTAAACGTTTTATAATATACAGTGGAGAATCATTTTGAACTGGACGGAACAAAGGTTTATTTTTACTCATTAGCTTTGAGTTTTATATTAGATTAACTTTAACCGAAAGATTAACATTAATATCAAATAATGCAAAATAAAAAATTTTATATTAATATCTTTCTATAAATGACTATATGTTCATTCAACTTAATATTTTGGCTATCGGTCACAGCTTAGTCAAACATAAAAACTCAAATCTAATGAGTAAAAGTAAACTTTTGCTCCGCTTAGTTTAAAATGATTCTCCACTGTATATAATATTGAAGAATTCAGAAATAAAATTTTGAAGGCATACTATAAATTCAAATGGTCTATTGTAAGTTGCAATTCTGAAAATTCTAATAAATAAAACTAATATTTATATTTTTAAAAATTCATCAGGGTATAACTTAAATAAAATGACAACTTATTATTAATTCTATCGCAAAATCATAGAAAGATTATTGTGAACATTACTTTTTAAACAATCTAGATAAATTAATAGAAATGGTTTCAGCTTCACAAAGAATTATATGTATAAAATGTATAATTCTTTTCCTATTTCCTATTCTCTTCCCATTTCCTATGAAGAATTACAAGTGGCTAATTTGGAAACTTTCATTTAAAGGAAAAACGAATTACTGTTTAATCTTTGGTGAGTATATTTAAATATGTAAGTAATACTATGATAGTAAAGGACAGGTCCATTTATATTGTGCAATAACTATATAAATAAATGAAAAGCTTTATTCCGCATGTATTCTAAAATACAGTTTTCAGAAAGATTACTACTGTATTGGTTGAAAAGATAGACAATAGAGTATTGGATACAGTTGTGGGAGAGAACGCCTTTAGCAAAACGGTCAAGACTTAAGTTTATAATACAATTCAAGAGGAATTAAACTGTGAAACCATTCAAATGTGAATTATTCTAAATAAACATAATTATGAAAAAGTGATGAAAAACTTGCTATATTTAAGGTAAATATTGTTTATTTTAAATTTTTCAAAAAAAAACTTTTATTTAATTCTTTACTAAAAGAGAAAATTAAAGAAAACAATAATAATTCGTTCTTAAAGTACTGAATCGTTAAAATAGGATAAGTTTAACAAATTGTTAAACTCTTTATTATTTTTTTAAAAATATACTTTCCATTTCATTAATTCTTTTTATGAAAGAAATATATTATATTTATAAACTCATACAAAGATTGAAATTAATATTTAGATAATTTGATAGAAAAAAATTTATGAATTCATTGCGAATTCTAATCTAATATTAAACATATTATCAAATGTCTGTTTTGAATTTGGTTCCATAAATGACAGAATTATCAATTGATGACTCCGTTTATCTTTTATTATCCAATTTTCTTAAACTTATGATAATAAGTGAGTTCCCCATTGGGTTACTTTACATTTGGCCAATATATTATTTGACCACTTTTAAAAATAGTCGTCAACCAAACTTAAAACTGTAAAATTTATGTATAATATTACTAATTAATTTAATTAAAAATAACTTTACAAAATATTAATAAAACAAACTAATCTAATTTAATCTAACCTCCCCTAAACAAAACTAACTTTAATTAATTCGAGCTGAATTTCATTGTAATTCAATTTAATTATTTTAACATAATCTAAAGTTTAGATTCTAAAACAGAACTAGTCTTGAGATACAATACCTGAAAAATCAGCGGAATAAAAGCTTTTTTAAGCTTTGATTTACACATGATTTCAAA